>JAFMSR010000008.1:43614432-43781932 GCA_022818135.1 Saxidomus purpurata | reverse complement strand
CCTTTTTAGTCTTATAACTGTTCTCCAAATGTAGCTCACGCTATGACTAATCAGTAAAATGTAGAAAAACAATCCATGTTATTAAAAACGTTTTTCTCACTTTTCTCATGTCTGGTGGTATAAAAGCAACCCGTCAACAAGTAGCATTATCAAAATCTAATTTTCAGTTTTCAAATTGGTAATTTGATTCTCTCTGACTGTTAATTCTCCAAATGTAGAACAACTGTGCAGGAAATATGCTAACGAAATAGTAAGAGGGTCATGCGGTTTGAGCCAAGATATCAATGTCACTGACACATGTAACCGAAAACAAGAGGACATAGTAAAGTGCCGTTTTTTGCACTGATGTTGATGGGAAAATTACTTTGCTCGGTGGGTTATCTCCGTCACATGTTTTAAATTGTGTCTGTGGCAATTGGCTTTGCATGTATTGCGATAGAAATTAAAACTGCAGCAGTAAAGTAAACGCGCAAACATTGTAAAGCTTTCAAAATTTAGCAATTTGTTTCATTTCATAGGGATGTAAATCTATATCTTTAACTCTCTTACACTAATGGAAAACTGCTTTTGGTTGACAAAAACATGTTTTTTAATCTTTTCAGATTCTGTAATTAGATTTGACAATAGGGAATAGGGCATATTGATCAAAATCTCGTCAATGTCCCTAATATTGCACTGGACCTCAGCACAATTAACATTAACCTATGGAGCAATGATTTTGTAAAACAGTGTGCAACCAAAAGACAATCGCTTAAAATAGCAAAACGCCAATGTTACGATATCAAGCAATAAAAAGTTGGAATCAAGACATTCAACAGGGAAGCCAAGCTCACCATACAATGTACTTATATTAGAGATTTTCTCCATGTTTGCAATACATTTATCAGTTACGATATCAAGCAACAAAAAGTTGGAATCAAGAAATTCAACAGGGAAGCCAAGCTCACCATACAATGTACTTATATTAGAGGTTTTCTAAATGTTTTCAATACATTTATCAGTTTTGCAAAAAACCATCCCAGTACTTATTTCGTCTTCGAAGGACCCTGAATGTCTAAAAGTTGTAAGCGATACTCTATCAAAAACTTAACATTTCGTTAGAAAAAAAGTCAATTTAAGATTAGCGACAAAATACTGGATATAATTCTGAGAACTACTTTTTTCAGAGGAAAACACATATCCGGCAAGAGACACCATGCCAGTGTCAGATATTCTGACCAATGTTAGATGACATTGCCAAGTTATAAACATTATAACCGTTTGTGGATATCGCCAAGTTGTCAGCAAATTATTAGTGGGTATCGCCAAGTTATAAGCAAATTGTTTGTGGAAAAACAATTAGAATTGGAAGAAGTATAGGACTAAAAAAGTTGAAAAAAAAGAGTATATGTTTGTATTTCTTCATTATTGTTTGAATAAAATAGTATTGTTACTGTGGATGGTCTATATACAAAAATCTGTAATTCATTTCTGCGGTTGGCATATATGAACAACTTCATTTGCAGGTAAACAGAGCGAGTGTATAAAAAGTCATTTATGCTTTTCATACCAGTTTTTTCTTTAACATTCTGAAAAGTCAGTTAATGTCATAACAGACAATCCCATCTGGTAAAATCTGTCTAGTGCTCTTTCATTACTTATCTTTTGTCATACATGTTCAGTTTTGATAGTTTCAAAGGAATATATACTGTGTTGGTTTCTGAAGTTAGCTCTTGGTACTTGGCACTTTTCTTCAGCGACTCCTCAGAGTTCTGACAAGGATAGTTAAAACGGTAGCTGTAACTGTAAGCAGGAGCAGACATTTAGTCGTAGACGATAGTATGGACTGTTTGGAGCTCTGTTTAGTTGCTACTTCATGCGTTTGTGCTAGTGCCTTTGCAACCTGTAGTAGATTAAAGAGATGATCTTTTTTCATTTTCTGGCAGTACAACTGAAATTTGTTTAATAAATCATTCGTGGCAGATAAACGTCGTGGCGTATGTTCTTCGACACAAAGGCATTTAACCATATAAAAGTATGCAAACGACACAGTATCACCAGCTATTTTACCGTTTTCTTGAACGTATTCCTTTAATGGGTGATCCAATGTTTCCAACTCATTAACATCATACGAATACCCCGTGTTGGCAATTTTGCTTTCATCTTCCAATATATCTTCAAGTATTTCTTTGGCAAACTTCAGTTTTTTTTGTTTGACAAGGTAAGTTATATAGTCAATAACGCTGCCCTTGGTCTCATCGTATATTTGTTTGAACATTTCCCCGGCTTTCTTTAGATATTCGCATCTCTGTGTAGATCCATCTTCATGTATATAGGCCGCAGAATGATACATGCAAGCAAGGTTGCCTCGAACTGTTAAAAACTCGGGATACTCAGTAGACAAGCTGAGTAAGCTGTCAAAGAACCGCAAAGATAGTTTTGAGTCCTTTAGCAATAGTCCGAACGAGTTTACAAACTGCAGCATTGACTCGAAGTATTGTAACGGCCCGATCCAGACTGTGTACAGGTCTAGAATGTATCTGACTGCTTCACGATGGTTCATTCTTTCAACCTCTTTATAAAGTGACTCTTCATGGAGAAGCGAAGTACAAATAATGCAGTACGTTTTGTATACCCCATTGTTAATTGACTGCGCACTGTTTCTGTGTTGCTTATATTCTTCAATATCATCTAATACCGGTTTGATGACTGATCTGAAATTTAAGATAGAACAATGACAGACGAACATTTTATCATCCATAAAATCAAGAACTGGCGTTACAGGATCTAAGCGCATTTTTTCAACGGCTGATATTGCATCTTTAATTTCGTCGTCAGACATATGTCCCACGAGATTGTTTTCTGGCACGAAATATGTCGGCACGTTCTTTTCACGTAGGCATTCCAACAGCTTACCCAACATATACAGCAAACAACTACCTGGACATTTTTTCCAGTTGTTCACGGGTAGTTGTTCACAGCTGTATAGGAATATACATTTGAAGACATAGGATGACAAAATAGACTGTGATTTCATCACTTGGAAACGAAGAATCTTCAGGAATATATAACACTGCCTTTGATGATCGGTGACAGCTTCTCGTGCAAGTCTTCCTTCGGACGCTGAGAACGATAACCTCCATTCTGAATCAGGATACATGCTATTTTTGGAAGGAATAGCAACAACGTGACAGCCATCATTTATTATTGACTCCACCAATGCAGACTGTAACCATTGTGACTTAGCTGCCCTATCTTTAATGCCATTTGCTATTTCAGGCCATTGAGAACAAGGTAAAGCAATCACCAGATCTTTTGAAATACCGGCGTCTGACTTATTTATGTTTTCTTCTGTTAGGACTTGGTGATTCTCCAAAGTAATGGCGGGCCCTTGGACCTTCACATCCGTGGTTTCATCTAGATTCCATTTGTCTTGTGTTGAGAACATTTTTGTTATATATCTAGTACTACTCAGATAATATTTCCCTTCCTCTTTTACAAACACGGAAGCTTCGACTTCTTTCTTTATATGTGGTAAACAAAGACGCGCATATCCGGGTTTAACTTTTTCACAATCCAAATATACGCTTGCATCATTGTTTTGTTGTTCAACCCCTTTTATTGAAACAGAAATCAGTCTGTTAACGAAAAGTATATCAACATCGGATAATACTTCCATTCTTGTAGTTCTAGTTCTTGTTGCCACTAAAGGAAGACAATATCCTTCAGCCGTACTTCCGGTAACTAGGAAATCAAAGTTCTCTTTCATATTGTCACTTAAGCTTTCTTTAATTCCATCAGTGGCGCTTTCGAAGTGTCTCTTGATAGTCTTCCATTCTATAAGGCGAATTGGTAAAAGTGTGTGAATTACGGCTGACAGATGTAAGGTTGGTATGTCGGACACGGCGTCCAAGTCATCAGCGCTGAAAGGGGCCTCTGTTTCCATTTCTGAAAGAAAAAAACATCGACAATTCCCTGAACATGTACTATATTGTGTTTCATTCATCGATTTTTTGCATTGTTGCTCCATTCTGAAAGCTAATATCAACGGCCAAGGTTTATCAAAAACGATCGTGATTTGAGTAAGTAGTGCTTTAAAGAGAGCGCTCGCATTTCAGACCTCTTATGTGAAACTTCAAATGAATAATTTATGTATATGACTATATGGGTTTGTCCACGAGTCATATATCGTACAAATAAATGTACACACACATGACTCTTATACAATGGGTGTAAACGTGACAATGCCAAGTTTCTGTTCTGGTAATGTAGAAGGTTTTCCTGCACATAGCCAATTATTTGGTACGAATAGGCCCACAATACAACTTGGCCACATAACATTTTTAAATATCTCGGATTACTGAAATAATGAAGGTGTTAAAGTGTATACATGTAAAATCATATAGTATATTTTGATTACATCTGGACGCATTAGTCAGATCTTACATATACAGCAACATGTACGCCAAATTGCTTTTGTAAAATCAGCAGCATTACGTTTAGACACACTGGTCTGATCAAGCCAATGAACATATTATTCCGAGATGTAAGCTTGATTGAGATTTCTTTAGCAACGTTCCTGCTACAGTGTAAACAGCTAGATGTGAACAGAAGACAGGCAGACAGACGGACGATCATCAACGTTAAACTGTTTAAATCACAAACTCAACTTTCTTAAAATTTCCGTCTCTCGATTTATTTTACCATGATTTTTATATTTACTATATGCATGCACAATATTTCTATATTTCTAAAGTTAAAACAATCTACATCTACACAATTTATTTGAGATATATACATGTATCTAGTTTTAATCTATTGAAACGTAGTTTGTAGATTTGATTAAATAACAAGATAATGTTACATACCGCGTAGTCTCCCGTTTGTTATACTTCTTTTAAAACTATTTTTTCCTTTTTTCTAACATCATTGTACATCTTAAATCATTTCTAAATCGACCACGACTTATCGAATCACATCCCAAGATGGTTAAACTCAACACTGAGTCAACAACATACTTGTGTGATGGATGACTGCCAAATGACAAAGTATGTCACATGTAGTTAACTTTCTAACCTATTTCCGTGCCAACAGTGTGTCGATAAGCGCAAATTATCGACAAACTGTTGGCACGGAAATAGGTTAGAAGTTAACTAAATGTAACACTCGTGTAGTTTAGCAAGTGTGCTATTCGAGTGCCGTGTAATCTAACCTAAAAATGCATCACGTGTATTCTAGAATTTTTATAAAAATAGTGATAATTCCTTAAAATTCAAGAAATGAAACATGCGCACATCCATACAATGTAACACAATAATATTTTGCATTTATTTGTGCTAAAAACACGTCACATGATAAGTGTTTATGCCTTTTCTTGAAAATTCCTAGATAGTCCGTGAGGTTCAGTTCGCCAAAATTCTTTTCAACGATTACATTTGAATGCATTCCCAACAAACTATGCATACTTCAGCGCAGGGAAAGGAACCAAAATACGCGAAATTTTAACGGCCAGGGTATAGGATGTGTCTGGAATATCATCAATATGTGTGGAAAGTAATATCAACGAAAAAGTACGAAAATCAGGCACTTGCCGGTGTTTATCATCCGCCATTGTCCGTGAAGTCTATCAAAACAAAGTCACGTGATTCCCCACAGTACCTTGAAACAATAAAACATATGTTGTATATCGCCAGTGATAGGTATCGCCTCTCTTTTAAAACGAAGCAAGATGCCTAGCAGACTCTTGGTCAGACCTGGCCCCGACGACAGCATATCGTTTAATGCGACACCTTCAAATTGCGCAGATGCGCCATATACTCATCTAATGTGTACGGGCTTCTTTAGGTGATAAAAGCCGAAGATCGGGAGAAACCAGCATTCTTTGCCTGGTCGCAGGCGAGGAGCAACTTCTGCATGTCCATTTTCGAAAATTTTCTGCATAAATTTGACAAAATGTTGTTTTTTTGTGGGATTTTTTAAGGATAGTGTCTAATAATCTGACACGCCATCAGACACGGCTTAAAATGTTTTGTCTGTTGTGTTTAAAAGGAAGGGGGTCCGTCCAACTGCCTGAAGAATTCTTTTCAAACTTTTCGCCCATTAGTGTTAAGAACTCCCTGTCTTCTACAGACAGGCCTGGTTTATCATCATCCTTGTGTCTAACAAAAAGTTCACAGGTGGCCATATGGCAGAATTAGACCCATCAGAGATTTCATTTGAAAAATCGATATCGGATTTACTACCGTTCACCGAAGCTGAAAAAAAAAATATCAAACAGGGAATACCACGTACCAAAAACGCAGCCTTCCCAAAACGAGCCCCACAGCACCCAGAAGTGCACACACACACACACAAACAAACACACACACAAAACACACACACACAACACACACACACACACACACACACACACACACACACACACACACACACACACAACACACAACACACACACAACACAACACACACACACAACACACACAACACAACAAAAAACACACACACACACACACACACACACACACACACACACACACACACACACACACACACACACACACACACACACACACACACACACACACACACACACACACTAGCATATAAAGCAAACACACGAGGACAAAACGAACAATTAAAGGAACACAGTGGGGCACCGCCTTGGAACGGTCAGTGGCAAAAACACCACTGGGGAGCTTAAACCGGTTTATGGTGCGCACCCAACCTCACTCTTACCCCCACCATGTTTCAAAGTCACAGGACAGTGTAAATAAAAGTAATCCCTGCTAGGTGAATCTCTAACACACGCAATGGAAACAAAAGGCATGGTATGTAAAACACAAAAATGCTCGTGTATAAATATATAAAAAGCAAACCTTGAGAACCAAAAAACGTATGTACTCAATGCCTTTGCAGAAGGCAGAGCACCAAGAGAAACACCCTTAAGGGCCCGACGAAACAGGCCAGAGGACAGAAATCAAAACAGTTTCGTCCCAGTGGGATTTAAAAACTGCCCATCACAGAGTCCTCCCCCTCTTCCGTCAGACACAATCAAAGAGGGAAGCATAGCGTACAACTGTAAACGGGTTGAACACCAAACATGCGGTGTGTCTCAAAACAGTTGGGTCGTAACCTCTTTTAACAAAACGTTTTATAATTTTAGCAAATACAGTTGGAAAATTGCCATGACCCAAAATCTTACGAAGTTTGTAAACCACATCCCCATAAAAATCGGGTTTTGAAATACCTTCTCGCAGAAGAGTCTTTAGATTACTATTGAATTTCAAAACCAAATCAGAATTACGATAGTAAAATTTAGCAAAATATTTACGCAATTTGTAATAACGGTAGCCCTGTTGAAGAAGTTTATTTGTAATATATTGATTACGTTCATTGAAATCCTCAGCATGACTACACGCTCTGGCAAACCGAATTAACTGAGAAATGTATACCCCATAAGATGTAGCATGAGGTACATCCCCATCCAAATGGGGGAAATTTACAATACTAAAATTAAAATCATCCCTCTTGTCATAAATTTTGGTATGTATAATATTGTTATAAATAGAGAGATGTAAATCTAAAAATGAAGCACCAGTATCCAAATTGTTAGTTTTAATTAACTGGAGTTCCCGGGGATAGATAGTGTCCACCAATTGACCAAAAAACGGGTTATCCATATTAAGGATATCATCCAGATAGCGTGATGTATTATTAAAAGCAGTGATAATGTCTGCCTGCGTATCTGGAGAAAGACTCAACATAAAGTCTTTTTCATAACAATATAAAAACAAATCTGCGACAAGGGGTGCACAATTTGTTCCCATGGGAATACCGATTACTTGTCTGAAAACTGCATTCCCAAACCTTATATAAATGTTGTTCAATAAAAAGGAAAGGGCTTTACAAACTTCGTCACAGGTCCACATAGTATAATGTTTAACAATACAGCTAGTAAAAAAAGCTTTATCGAAATTGCAGGCGAGAAATGTAGCATTCTCCCTGGCAAAAGTCTTTTGAATTAGGGCAGTTAGCTTGTCATTTATCAAATTATGTGGTAAAGTGGTATACAGAGTAGAAAAATCGTATGTACTGACTGAAGTTACTTTGTAATTATTAACTTTAAACTTATCCAGGATTTCGCCAGAAATTTTGATCGACCAAAATAAATGTTTACCAGAGTTATCGTATACTTTATCACAATATCTTTTCACGTGGGTTTTTATAGCAGTTAGGCAAGATGTTAATAGTTTTGAAATATTTGTAGTGGTACAAGAGCTTGAATTAGCGATGAACTGAATTCGTATGCATCCGGAAATTAACGGAAATCCTCGGATTCTCCCGCAAGTGCACATTATTTCAGCCTGGGGCTAATTGGTTAATCTGTTGCCGAATTGCTGAAGCTAGGGCAAAAATATCTTATTTTTGCATCCATAAAAGGAAGCAACAAAATATTGTTTGAAAGAAATTTCATATTCTCCAATAGTGATGAACCACATTGTAAATGTACTGGTTATTTAAAATAAAGATAAAAAAAGGTATTTGCCATGAAATTCATAACCGTTTAAGTGAAAGTTCTTAATCATCGATTTATATCATGTGTAGTCTAATGTATAATTTGCGTGATTTGTAAATAAGTATATGACCATTTACTCTTCATAAAAGCTTCAAGTCGAAAATAGCAAAACTAGATATATTAGAATTCTAGTGTTAAAAAAGGGCAAAACTTCAGCCTGTTTCACTTCCCGGCTTTTCAAATTTTGATTTGGAGTACAGGATATCAATACAATGCAATTAACATGGATTACATTGACACCCCGAGGGTGTGGTGCAATACGGGTCTAAATCATACTAAGTTAGCACGCTTTAGGATTGTTTTGCAGTGACATCTCGGTCAAGCGGGGCCTGGGGCAATGTTCAGCACACCTCGTAAAAGTGTCAATGCACTTGTTAGTTCTATGTAATTTAGAAGTGACCGTAACATATCTATAAATGCATTAAATTTGAAGATCTGTTTTAAACAAAATCATGAAATTTAATTCGGTTTGTATTTGGCTGTATCGGAATATTAAAACTGTGATAACATGTATATTTAAGTCTTTCTCATATGCATAGTATAAACTGACACCTGAAAAATCTTACTAACACCTATCAGTGTTTTCAGTAATATTTCAAAGGCTATTACAACAAATAGCAATCTTCAAGTTTACAATGACAATGACAGGTAAAGCTAAATGCTTAGTATGAAAACAGTGATGTAATTTAATTTTCTGACACACCTAGTTCAAGTTGCATAAATGTTCATGTATGCCAATTACCAACTATCAAGATTACGATAATGCATGCAAGGTAATCAACTTGGTAAAAATTCAAATCTGAAGGAATATATGTGCCTATGGATAAAATGCTATGGACTAAATGGTTAAATACGGTATGCTCTTTGTAATAGACACTTTAAATGGGGAAGAAAAATGAAAAAAAGAACTCTGAACCTTCAAAATCACAAAAACGAACAAAGTCCCTAGCCTCGCCGAACAATGTGAGCGAAATTCAGCCGGATAAAAGGTTAGCAATGGATGACAAGACAGTTGATAACGCTAGTATAGACTACCAAAATAATGGCTATTATAGTCAGTTAATAGGTTGCAGTCCAAATCTACCGCCTAATTCAAGTCATACGATGTCATCTCAACAAGGATCTTATCACATCCCTCAACAGATCCCATCACAAAACGGAAACGCTCAAAATGCCATGTATAATCCTGCGTGTTATAGCCCGCAAGCTTCGGCGTTACAATTTCAACCCCAGAGATCACCTCAGTATTATGCAACACCGAATAACACCCCGGCACCGCCCAGCTATAATCAGATGGTGTTAGACAAACTAGACCAAATGAACATCCGGTTAAACAAGCTGGACTATATTGAACAGCAAGTGAATAAAATTGATAAGAAAGTGTCCACCTTAGATACTAGGATCACAACTATTGAATCTAAAATGCATGATCAAAGTCGACAGTTAACAGAAATCGAAGCTAGTCGGAATTACGACTCTCAATTTTGCGAGGAGTTAAGGTCAAAACAGAGCCAATTAGACAATATAATAAAATCAGAGAAATCTAAACATGAGGTACTCCAAAGAGATTACAATTTACTCAAAACCGACAATTCTCGGCTGTCCGAAGAACTAGTAGATCTGCAGGCTAGGTCTATGAGGGACAATTTACTATTTTTTGGATTTGAAGAGGAAAAGTCTGCCGATTCCCGTAAATCTGAAGATTGTCGTGACAAAATCCTAACATTTTGTGAAGAAACGCTTGATATCACAGATGCACGAATTTCATTCAAACTGCCAAGAGTTCACCGTATAGGAAATTACTCGGCTGGAAAAATAAGGCCGATCGTAGCAAATTTTTCATACACGCCAGACAAACTAACTGTAAAACAGGCGGCTTTCAACAAGTTGAAAGGCACAGATTACCGGGTCAGCGATCAGTATCCACGGGCGATACAAGAAGAACGAAGACGGCTGATTCCTGATTTACAGAAGGCGAGGGACGATGGATACGATGCTTTCATATCTTACGACAAGTTGGTAATTCGTGGTAAGCGGAACCCTCACACAGAAACCGCACCGGCGGCTAGTTACGGTCCCAGCGAGTCTGAGACCCAACAGGGTTAGGCCAGCAACGAACAACAAACAATTTCAGTCCTCCAGTGGAACGTACAGGGTCTCATGAATAAACTTGATGATGAATACTTTTTAAATATTGTGAACAGTTACGACATTCTTATATTTACTGAAACATGGCACTCACGATTAAGCAATATAAGCATGAAAGGTTATGACTGCTTTAATTGCCCTCGGCCAAAAGGTAACAAAAAGGCTAAAAGGGACAGTGGGGGCATAGCAGTATATTATAAAACTTTTTTGTGTGATTTAGTTCAGCCTGTGAAAATTAATACTAACGGTATTTTATGGTTTAAGCTTATTACAGAAGATCATGATCTTTTCATAGCTGTATGTTACATTCCACCAGAGGGCTCGTCAGTGTATAGTTGTACAAATTCTCCTTTGTTCCAGTTTGACTTTTTCGATACCCTTTCTGCAGATATTCAGATCTATAGACAATTAGGTGAGATTTTTTTGTGCGGTGACATGAATAGCCGTACGGGAGAGTTGTCGGACGTTATTTGTGATATTAATTTGTCTCGTTTTGTAGATATACCAGAATCAGATCAAGCAGACATAAAAAACAGAAAATCAGATGATAAAATTGTTAACACATTTGGGCGTAAATTGTTGATGTTATGTAAAGAAAATAGTATACATTTAACCAATGGTAGATTAGAACCTGGCAAATGTACTTATCACTGTGTTGGTAGAGGTCGTCATGGTTCCAGTGTAGTGGATTACATGATTGCTAATTTCAAAAATTTTCACCTCATTTCATATATGAACGTATTAAGTCTCACTGAATTATCTGACCACTGTTCAATTGAATACAAATTTTGCTGCAATAAACGTATAGGAAGCGAAAGGGACTCAGGGCAATTTACTAAAATTTGCTGGGACCGAGATGACCGCCAGCGACTATTAGATAGTTTAGAAAACAAAAGAAACATTTTTGAAAGTATTATTAAGGATATTGAAGATAATAGCGAAAGTGTAAATGAAAATGTTACAAAATTTGCAGATATTATCAATGAATGCACAACACTGACTTTCGGAAAAACCATAGATAAAAGAAAAAATCCTACGAGAAAAAGATTGAATAAATGGTTCAACAATGAATGTAAAGCAGCAAAAAAACAATTTTTACAAGACAAACGTAGTTTTAAATTAAATAATTCTGACGTAAATAAGCAACGATTTTTGGAAAGTAGAAGAAATTTTGTTAAAACGAAACGAAGGGCTAGAAATAATTATTATATTGGAGAAAAAAGAACTCTGTCAGATATGAGTAAATTCTCCCCACGAGCATTCTGGAATAAGATTAATCAATATAGAAATGGGAAGCGATCTGTGAAAGAGGATATCAATCTTTCAGATTTTGTAGATTATTATAAAACACTGTTGAATGAAAATGATGATATGCAAAATATGCAATGGCAAAATGTTGATTTTTCAGGTCTACCTGAAACCGAATCATATGTTGACTGTTTAGATAAGCCTATCAGTGAGGGAGAAGTAATAAAGACAATTTCATCTCTTCTTCGAAACAAGGCCCCGGGTTATGACCAAATAATTTCAGATTTTTTCATTGATGCAAAAGAATTTATATCACCTTTTTTAGCAAAATTATTTAACAAATTATTTTCAGAAGCTCTTTATCCTCATTGTTGGACAAAGGGTGTCATTGTCCCGATATATAAAAAGGGAGACAAATCTGACCCGGCGAATTATAGGGGAATAACTCTTATAAATACAATGGCAAAATTATTTAGCCTTATCCTTAGAAACAGATTAAATGTGTGGTGTGAGGAAAACCAAGTTTTCAATGATTTACAGTTTGGGTTTAGAAATAACAGAAGCACTGCAGACTGTGTCTTTATTTTGCATAGTATTATAAAGAAAATTATCTCAAGTAAAGGATCTCTATATTGCTGTTTTATAGACTACGAGAAAGCATTTGACACCGTGAATAGAGACGCTCTCTGGCACAAACACATGCATATTGGTGTAAGTAATAAAATGCTAAAAATGCTTAATTCAATATACAGCAATGTGTCGTCTTGTATCAAAAGCTTCACGTCTTCAAGGTTTGAAGCAAGGTGAACCGTTATCACCGATTCTATTTTTACTTTACGTCAATGACGTCACACATGATTTTGATTTCCATGACCTTTCAGATAGAGATTTAAATCAATTGTGTATATACATGCTTTTATTTGCCGATGACATGGTACTTTTTACCACTTCGCCTGAGAGTCGATAGTCTTTATCAATACTCCACACGATGGGGGTTAAAGATTAATATACGTAAAACAAAAATTTGTATCTTTAAGAAAGGCCAAAATGGCAGTAATGAACTAAACTGGTTTATAGACAATCAACAGCTAGAAGTAGTAGATTCATTCTGTTACCTTGGTATAATGTTTTCTCGTAATGGACTGTTGACTGATGCTATTAAAGCGCTCTCAGATCAAGCCCTATGTGCAGTTAATGGTCTTTTCTCTGTATTTTCCAGAGTAAAATTAGATGTACAAACTAAGCTTATGCTCTTCGATAGGATGGTTTTGCCTATTCTTCTGTATTGCTCGGAAGTTTGGGGAATATATAGTTCAACACAAATTATTGAAAAAATTCACATGAAGTTTTGTAAAAGTATTCTGGGGGTGAAGAGTCGAACACCAAATATGGCGGTTTTAGGTGAATTAGGACGGTTCCCGTTAACAGTTCTATCAAAAGAGCGTGTTCTGAAACTCTGGCTAAAGATAAAAACAAATCAAGAATCTATTATGCATAACATATTTGAAGAGGAATGCGCCAATATTGAACAAGTTAACTGTTTTCCGTGGGTCAAATTTGTAAAGAGAACTCTAGACGAACTTGGGTATAGTGATCTGTGGCAGTCGCAGAATTTAAATATGAAACTGTTTCCAATTTTAAGAAGCGACTAAGAGATCAGTTTATTCAACAATGGCACCTTTCAATTTCTGAGTCCCCAAAACTTGAATATTATGTACAGTACAAAACAGAATTTAAGTTCGAAAAATATCTAAATAATGTAAGTAATGATCTATTGAGAAAATTCCTTACAAGACTTCGTTTATCGTCACATAGCTTAGCCATTGAAACAGGTAGATATACAGGTGTTGAAAGAGCGAATCGAATTTGCCAGAGCTGCCATTACAATCTTATCGAAAATGAATATTATTTTGTCATGTGTTTCCCAAAATATAGAGAATTACGATTAAAATTTCTCCCGAAAGTATGTAATAGATGGCCCAACTCAAGTAAATTTGTGTCCCTTCTGAAATCAGAAAATAAGTGTATAATGTTAAGGTTAGGTAAATTTCTTAAAGAGGCTTTCAAAATTAGAATTAATTAAAACGAAATATTCGTTCGTAATATGCAAATTGTTTATTCGAAGAAATTATGACAGATAATGTTAGTAAATTGATTTATTTTAATGTAAACATTTGGTGTGTCCGTATTTCTTTATTCCAATACAATTGTTTAAATTCACTGCGCATGTAACATATATTGAATGTATTAGTATTTATTTCGTTCGTTGCCAAAGTCATGTAAATGATGATTTGCAATAAAGGTATTGTTTGTTTGTTTGTTTGTTTGTTTGGTAATAATGCTTTATAAACCGTGAAAACATAATTTCTTTACATATTTGAGATTGATCATTGCACGCCGCCTTTTTAGTATTTCTATGTTTTATTTCATTATAATTAGCGTAATGTATTCTTCGCTTTCCTGATTAAATAGTTAATGTGCATTTAATCTTATATTTTGCATTTTACATAACATAATTTTTATTATCTTTCCGACATACGTTAACATACCAAAATATACACGCATAAAGTCGTCTGCTATGTGCATTCCTTCGTAAGATTTTTCCGAAGTTACGGAAATGATCGGAACTGCTCGGCAATTTCCGAGCGATATGAAAAAATGTGTATTAAATGAATTCAATTCGAAAACAGACAATCTAATTATTTTAGGAAATGTATAATATATATATATTTCAAAAGCTTAATCATTGCGCTATATGAATCCGTTTGCACAGGTATAAAAACTTATGACTGGATATTTGACTTAGAAAATGATCTTCGAGCGTTTGTTCTTTATTTCGTATAAAATACAAGTTACTTGCAAAAACACCAAAACAGACTAATTCATTTTAAAAATATTTTAAAGTCATTAATATATTTGTAAAGTCAAGATATTTAACTTTCTAAAACCGTTTTCACAGCGAATTTATCTTTTATAGTGTTTTCACAGTTTTAAAAAAGGTGAAAGTGTCCTTCTATGTTCTATATGATTTTTTAGCCGTGAGTGCGCCGTGGCGATGGTTCTAATTCTGCCATATGAGTAGTTTGTCTGTACTGTTCCACTAATTCAAATTTGTTTGTGCATGGAGCCGTAACTATTACGCTTTCATTTTCAAATATACACGTTTTACTGGACATGAGGATATCAGGAGCATGTACACGCCCCAAGCAAGTTTAACCTATTATTACCCAACCTAATGGTAGCTTTTGTGCATACGGGGTATTGCTTGGTCCAATTCTATGCTCTACGACGTGATGAGCTTCTATGACGTCCCTACCAATCAGTATTTGAATAGACGCATTTTGATCTACTGCAGGTATTTCATTCTTAATTTCTTACAGATGTTGGTAAATTGATGCAACTTCTGGAGTTGGTATTTCTTCTCGTTCATTTGGAATGCTCTCACACTCTGAAATAGACTAAAGTTCAAATCTCGCTCATCAGGGTAGCGGTGGTCAAGAGGTTAAGGCGTCTGCCGCACATCCCGGAGGTTGCGGGTTCGAGCCCCACTGGGGCACGACCGTACATCCTCATGTGACACCAGTACTAGCTTTTCCAGGAAGCAGACTGGAGAGTGACTCGATAAGCTACAAGCTTTCTTCACAATCGAGTTACTATAAATTTGTATAAACTAATCAACTAAATGTCGCTGCTGTATGGATACTCTCAATGACCATGCATGTTGCTAATCTTCCTTGTGTGACCACATTTCCATTGCATGTATTTACTGAATTTTCTATAACTTCTGTCGGGCGGAAGTCCTAAAGTGTCTAAAAGTTATGATTTAGCTAATGTACGATTTGATTGGTCATCGGTAATGACGTATGTTCCTTCACTTTAACCTTTCAGAAATGCATTCACGAATACACTGTAAAAAATAGCCGTTACTTATACGGTCATTCATCATTAAATACTGACGATACCTGTCCCAAACTTCACACAAATGTTCTTGTGCACCTGGTTTTTAGTTTACCAACTGGAGAGTGCATGCTCTATAAGGACTGGGTCCAGCTGCATGTTTTTGTAGTGTAATGAGATACGGTATAGTACCGTAATTGTTACGGTTCCTTCACATTGCCATTTACGGTTGACCGTAAAAAATACTGTGAAAGAACTGGAAACCAGCTGCTAGTTCTTTAACCGTAAATTCAACGGTAATTGTTTACAGTGTAAAATCTTCCCCGTAAACCACTTTTCCACAAATCTAAGTACACTTGTTACTATACAGTGTGATGACCACGAAGAAATAACTTTATTTTATGTTTTCCAGTGAATTATAGAGTTTTCTCAGTGAAATAAAAGTGATAATCCACAGTTTTGAAACAGTGGATTACCATTTTTACCACGAAGAAATAACTTTATTTTATGTTTTCCAGTGAATTATAGAGTTTTCTCAGTGAAATAAAAGTGATAATCCACAGTTTTGAAACAGTGGATTACCATTTTTATTTTTCACTGTTTTTGCAATCTTGGACCCGAATTTACGTCAAAAAGTATGCCGAGCGTAATTAATGCTGGAAACCATGCGACGATGACGTCGTTAAAATGACGTCATTTGCGCTATGTTTTTTGATGACGTTTCCCGCGATTTTCGATATTTTATAGAAACAAACTCAATAAAAGTAGAGTTTTAACCATAAAATAAACAGAAAAATTGTTGGTATCGGTGTAATATCACGTTAATTTCACTCGTGAACACCAAAAGTTGTTATTTTCACTCGTGGCTGCGCCACTCGTGAAAATATCACTTTTGGTGCCCACTCGGTGAAATTATATAGAGGATAATTGTTGGTTTCGGTGTAAGATCACGTTATAATTTCACCGAGTGGGCACCAAAAGTGATATTTTCACGAGTGGCGCAGCCACGAGTGAAAATGACAACTGTTGGTGTTCTCGAGTGAAATTAACGTAATATTACACCGATACCAACAATTTTTCTGTTTATTTTATGGTTAAAACTCTACTTTTATTGAGTTTATTTCTATAAAATAACGAAAATCGCGGGAAACGTCATCAAAAAACATAGCGCAAATGACGTCATTTTAACGACGTCATCGTCGCATGGTTTCCAGCATTAATTACGCTCGGTATACTTTTTGACGTAAATCCGGGTAAAAGATTGCAAAAACAGTGAAAAATAAAAATGGTAATCCACTGTTTCAAAACTGTGGATTATCACTTTTATTTCACTGAGAAAACTCTATAATTCACTCGAAAACATTAAATAAAACGTGATCTTACACCGAAACCAACAATTATCCTCTATATTTTTAACTAAATAGAGGATAATTGTTGGTTTCGGTGTAAGATCACGTTATAATTTCACCGAGTGGGCACCAAAAGTGATATTTTCACGAGTGGCGCAGCCACGAGTGAAAATAACTACTTTTGGTGTTCACGAGTGAAATTAACGTAATATTACACCGATACCAACAATTTTTCTGTTTATTTTATGGTTAAAACTCTATTTTTATTTAGTTTCTTTCTATAAAACATTTAAAATCGCGGGAAACGTCATCAGAAGACATAGAACAAATGACGTCATTTAAACGACGTCATCGTCGCATGGTCTCCAGCATTAATAACGCTCGGTATACTTTTTGACGTAAATCCGGGCTAAAGATTGTAAAAACAGTGAAAAATAAAAATGGTAATCCACTGTTTCAAAACTGTGGATTATCACTTTTATTTCACTGAGAAAACTCTATAATTCACTGGAAAACATAAAATAAAAATATTTATTTAAGAAATAATCTATGTCTTGGAGTGCTTTATCGAAATTGAAGCATTCCCCGGAGGTGATGTGCCTGGCGGAATAATTCACGAGGGCGAAGCCCGAGTGAATTATTACGCAGGCACATTACCGACGGGAAATGCTTCAATTTCGATAAAGCACTCCAAGACATAGATTATTTCGATTCTTAGAAGCCGATTTTTTAAAAACTATCGTAACTACTACGGACCTTTTTTCAGTTTGGCGGTAATGTGTAAAACAGCATAAGCAGTAGCTGTTGGAATTCACTCCCCTATTCGGGCAACCATTCAAGATATCAAACATAACTATATTATACAAACTTATTTTAGTTTAATCATCTAATACATAAAATATAAAAAGAAATACCTGACTGACATTATGCAGAAGACGTCAGATTCAGAAGCTAACAAAGCAGCCAATTGTTTTAAATGCGTACCGTTAATTTGAACTGTACAACGTTTTAACGTGGAGTAATGACGTCAGTGTGATGACGTTAACGTTCCATTCATAGTTTTGTCTCCCGGAATCAAAACATTGTATGACTGTTCATCCTGAATTTCTTGGCCTTTTTTAAGGAAAACAAGATGAGGGTATTCTAAGGCTTACTTGACGCAATCAAAAATAATATTTAGGTTCTTAAACAAATCTTTTTCATGCGACTGATGTATTTATACTGATATTATTTCCATTTCTATATTTTATTTTTGCGCGGGAGTAAATTAGAAAAGTCGGAAGGAGCTACTTCCATGTCCGAAACTCCGCCTACTTTTCCGAGTGCTTTAATCATATTAATGCACTCGAATTGACTATAGAAATATACCGTAGGCATATTAGAATTTATGTTTTTCAGTGAATTATAGAGTTTTCTCAGTGAAATAAAAGTGATAATCCACAGTTTTGAAACAGTGGATTACCATTTTTATTTTTCACTGTTTTGCAATCTTTAACCCGGATTTACGTCAAAAAGTATACCGCGCGTAATTAATGCTGGAAACCATGCGACGATGATGTCGTTTAAATGACGTCATGTGCGCTATGTTTCTGGTGACGTTTTCCGCGATTTTCGATATTTTGTAAAAACAATCTCAATAAAAGTAGAGTTTTAACCATAAAATAAACAGAAAAATTGTTGGTATCGGTGTAATATCACGTTAATTTCACTCGTGAACACCAAAAGTTGTTATTTTCACTCGTGGCTGCGCCACTCGTGAAAATATCACTTTTGGTGCTCACTCGGTGAAATTATAACATGATCTTACACCGAAACCAACAATTATCCTCTATATATTTCTGACTTATAATTTTATTTTCGCAACTTTCAGAGATATTTCTCAATTACTATAGTACTACCACTACAATGACAATGCTCGCATAAATATAAGAGGCATTTTCTTGAGGTTGACTCACAAATCCCACGCTTGACAGATAATGTTTATCCCTGTGCTGTTTGAATGTTTTTATATAATCAGAAACGAGTTGGAACATCAGTCTGAAGGTACCGAAAGAAAATGTAACAACAAGCACTTAAATCATCAGTGAAATTCAAAATAGGTGTTATAAGGTCTGAGTGAAGTTTTTTAACAAGTCTCATTGCAGTCTCAAATTCGGATTAATTTAAATGACCTATGTTATTTGCTGGCACGTGTTTTCTCTGAAGGCACTCCAGTAAAACATCGAGCATGTAGAGAACACAGTTACCTGGGTAATCCCTCCAATGCCCGCAACTGTTCACAGCAGTGAAAGAATACTGACTTGAAAACGTAAAGACTGAACTAAGTATTTGGATCCGTCAAAAGATCCAGGAGTAGAGTAGTCGTAGTCAAGGTAACTATCACACTCCTCACTAGATACAGTTTATTCATTTGTTGAAAATTTCATTTCTTTGAAAATGCACAGGAGCTGAAAGTCAGAAAATACACTCATCGTTGAGAGAGACGATCTGCTTATAGCCTCTGGATCCCGTAAGTCAAACTTTAGCTCTCTGCCGCGGAATTGTGGGAGAGAAACATATAATATGACTTTGATGTATAACCACTATTTCATTCTATCAAGTGGTCCGGTAGGAGAGTTTGGATGAGACCGATAAGTGTAAGATTATTAGTTTTTTTATATGAGCACGACGGTGGGGGGGCAGGGGGGGGGCTGTAAGATGAGATTTTCCAGCACTGGTAAAAACTGCAGATATCCCCATCTGGTATGCAAGAAAGAAGTGTCTGATATACTGGCCCAGTCTTCCAAGCGGAATTGCGTGTTAATCTCCATTCCTTAAATACAAACTGATGATGAACCAACAAAACCTTGGTGGTATACATAAAGATATTATGTAAATAAATGTCATATCAATTAAAATCTCTTAAACTTTATAACAATTTGAAATAATAAAAAAGAAAATCAAAATGCAGTAAAACTTAACGGTTTAATACTATACAGTTGGTAATTAAGAGCAGAAAAGTAACTTATTTTTCAGTAACAAAACACAATCATGCTTACCTGTTTTTCTCACAGATGCACAGGGTATGGACTCGCCACCAAATCTAATACTGGTCCAATGTTGTACGGAACATATATACATGATCCGTACAACATGGGACAAGTATTAGATTGGGTGACGAGTCAATACCCCAAGCATCTGTGTTTTTTAAAATAAAGACCTGTATTTACCGTTTTCGGTCCTTTGTACACTGTCTTGGGTCAAAAGTGATTCCACAACCGCTACTTCAAAATTTACTAAATTTCATGTAAAAACATAAATTTTTCAAAATGTCTGCAGAAGATGATTTCTATGGTGTTTTCATGAAATTTACACCAGTAAAAACAGAATAAATAAAAGTTTCTTCAGATATTTCATTTGAAATTTGCCTGTTGTAGATCTAAATTTTTTTATCAAAACACAACTTGAAATATTTGACGTTAAAATTTACTATGGACATATAGGAATACTGACAATCCATGCTTAGATCAGGACACTTGTAGAATTTAAAGCATACAACTATTGCGAGAAAAGAAATCGCATTTTTATAATTTCTAAAATTATTGTTTAAATTTGATAATGATAGCATTTTCCAGTGACTTATAGAGTTCTCTCAGTGAAATAAAAGTGATAATCCACAGTTTTGAAACAGTGGATTACCATTTTTATTTTTCACTGTTTTTGCAATCTTTTACCCGGATTTACGTCAAAAAGTATACAGAGCGTTATAAATGCTGGAAACCTTGTGACGATGACGTCGTTTGAATGACGTCATTTGCACTATGTTTTCTGATGACGTTTCCGCGATTTTCGATATTTTATAGAAATAAACTCAACTAGAGCTATCACTAAATGTGATTAATACCCCCAAAAGACTGCTTTATAAACTGAAGAAGTTCGTAGTAACATAATACCTTGCAAACAAACTAAAAAGAGATATTGTTCTTAGCAGTTCCTCTCATTGTGCTTGACCATTGTATGAAGTTGTATTGAATTCCAACCAGTAGTTTTAGAAAAATGCTCCAGATAAGGAAAAGTAACAAAGGGCAATAATCCTGTAATTAGTCAAGATGGAGTTATGGTTCCTGTGCACTGCACTTCCTCTCATTGTGCTTGACCATTGTATGAAGTTGTATTGAATTCCAACCAGAAGTTTTCAAGTTATGCTCCGGACAAGGAAAAGTAACAAAGGGTAATAACTCTGTAATTAGTCAAGATGGAGTTATGGTTCCTGTGCACTGCACTTCCTATCAATGTACTGGACCATTGTATGAGGTTGTACTGAATTCCAACTAGTAGTTTTCAAGTTATGCTTCGGACAAGGAGAACTAACAAAGGGCAATAACTCAGTAAATACTCAAGATATAGTTATAGTTCTTGTACACTGCACTTTCTCTGAGTGTGCTTGATCATTGTATGAAATTGTATTGAATTCCAACTGGTAGTTTTCAAGTTATGCTCCGGACAAGGAAAAGTAACAAAGAGCAATAACTCTGTCATTAGTCAAGATGGAGTTATGGTTCTTGTGCACTGCACTTCCTCTTAATGTGCTTGACCATTGTATGAAGTTGTATTGAATTCCAACTGGTAGTTTTCAAGTTATGCTCCGGACAAGGAAAACAAACAAAGGGCAATAACTCAGTAAATACTCAAGATAGAGTTATAGTTCTTGTACACTGCACTTCCTCTCAATGTGCTTGACCATTGTATGAAGTTATATTGAATTCCAACAAGTAGTTTTCAAGTTATGCTCCGGACAAGGAAAATGCAACAGACCGCCCGACCGACCGACCGATCAACCGACCGACCGACCAACCACCGGGTGACTCCTATATACCCCCCTAAACTTCGTTTTGGGGGTGTAATAAAAGTAGAGTTTTAACTATAAAATAAACAGAAAAATTGTTGGTTTCGGTGTGATATCACGTTAATTTCACTCGCTGTGCCACTCGTGAAAATGTCACTTTTGATGCCCACTCGGTGAAATTATAACGTGATCTTACACCGAAACCAACAATTATCCTCTATTAAAATGAATTCAAGAGACATTTTTACAAAATGATGGTTTTATATAAAATATATAGTAGATTTTGACGTTTCAGTTTTAACCCAAGACTGTATTTACCTGAATGGCCGGGCTATGCGCCTACCGCATTACATAACTTTGTGACCTGATATCTGAATGCAATTATTTATCTACTTCTCTATACAAGTTTAACATGTTGAGTGCATAAAATAAGTTTCTCCACGCTTCATTTCTGTAGGATGTTACATAGTTAATTACATAATGAGTCATAGCTGAGAAACAAATACGACTTGTACGAAGTGAGTAGGAAGATATGAATGCTAAATGTTGACTGATTTTGTAGTCATGACACTAAATTATTTCAATTGGAATTTCCATGCATTATCGGAGAACTTAAAAACATAGTAACACATGAAATGTAGAGTATTAATTCCTATTGAACATGCGTTGACTAATGTAATTTTAGGCAGTTTTAAATCAGTATTGAATTAATATAACACATACAAATATAATGTTTTTGTTAAAATTGGAATGTTTGGTCCCACTTCAAAGGTCTTTAATTTAATCGTTATGTAGACCACTTTTTCATAATTTCATAACGATTTTCCGTATCGTGTTTTAACAAAATGAAAATGAAATTTGCAAAATACATCAATTACTGATCTGCAATACTTATAATATTTCTGGTAAAACAGATAACTAAAAAAATCAAATACAATATTATGCCCAACAAGAACTGCACTTCTGTCACTGGCTTAAATGTTTGCGTTAATTATCTATGCCGCTGATAGCCGACTTGTTTAATACAGTTAATATCATCAGTAATCCAGATGTGTTGACCTTTCTTGTTCCCTTTTCCATTACGAATATTTGACTCTCTGAAACGCATTATTAATGAGTGCAACACGTTTAGTTTGACGTCTCTGTCAGTTGTCATGTGTTCTTGTCTTGTACAAAATTTTCCTAAAGAACACTTTGCCGGAGACTGATATCATAAACCCTAGCTCGGTCTAGCTTTTGGGTTAAAAAACATTAGAATACAGTCATAGTCCTGGACTGGTTTACCCTTACTATGACAGCTATCTATGCTCACGTTTGTCAGCAGACGGTCCAAGATTTCTTTTCAGAATCAGGAGTCTAAATTTCTACGTATTACTCCTACAAACTTATGCCAAAGTCCCTATTTTCCCTATAATTTTTATCTGCCAGGCTATCAGATTTAAGAAAGGTACAATGACGTGTAAATCTCAACAACAACAATACTTTTATTTCATCCCAAACATTGTATACAATTTGTAGTGGGACAAAAATAAAAAGCGTTTTCATAGACTAAAATTGTGGAATCATCGAAACTTGTTCATTATGATACCCATAAATTTTGCAAGCTTTTTTAAGTCATCAATCCTATTGGAATTAAATAAATTACTGTAAGAGTTAGGTGAATTTATACGAAATTTGTCTCTAATGTATTTAGATCGTTCGTTGTCAAAAAAAGAGCATGTAAGAAGGTAGTGTTTTTTCCGATCCAACTTCCTGAGAGATCCTCAATAGGGGTCTTCCACTGGTCATGACTAATTCATAAGCCTACCAACCTATATCATCCTACGAACAGTTCTTCAGTAACTGATTGGAGACCATTTTTTAACTGAGGGTCCCTGTGACCTTGACCCCAAAATCAATAGGGGTATTTCACTGGCCATGACCAATTAACCTACTAAGTTATGACACACAGACGTCGATGGCAAAAACGATAACCCCCTCCCCCTATAAAAAGTGGGATGAGGGAGGGGTAGCCTATTTCAGTAAGCGTTGCAGTGTGACCCCTTTCATAGAACTGACTTTAATATTTGTCACTCTTAGAAGGCGAACAACTCTAAATGTTAACCTGTAAATTTTACAAAGCTGTACTTCTAAGTAAAGTGGCATGCATACAAATTGTGACTGTGACTGGAAAAATGGGTCCAGATGAGTAAAAATCGCACATTTTGTTTTCAATGTCTTCTTAAAGTGTGAAGTTTGTTGACTATGATTTGAAAATTTCAAGAGAATCTACCCACTTCTTTTAAAGTCATGATTGTTTTTCAGATAACACCCATTGTCATTCTTCATAATGATGCTCGTAACGTCAAAACAGTAATTTTAACGTCAGTATATTTGACGTTGTAGATTGCGATGTTTCACATTCATATGAAGGTATTTTTTCTTGAAACTTCACCTGATGTCGTCAAGTATTTTGCTTGTTAGCTCACCTGGTGAGTATTATCCTTGTTTCAATTTTGTCATTTCTCAGCTTTTAAATAAATCCTCATTTTGATTGATTGTACCCTAATTTTCACTCTTTCGAATGTGAAGAATAAGTAGTTGCTATGGTAATATGTTTTATGATAAAGACTTGATAGAATCATTTTAATGCATACCTATGAATGCTATTTCCAATAAACCTATTTTTTTTTAAATGTTTACGTCTAGTCGAAATTTGGTGAAAATTGGTTCTTTCCCTTTTTACTTTTGCGCAATAATAATTAATGCTCATTTGGACCCATTTTCAAAGTCACAGTCACATTATTTTTAGTAGCCCTTAACCGGTTGGTGGCGGATGATTCTGCCCTTTCTACAAATGTAGATTATGATCAGTCTGCTTATTATTGCATTAGGTAGGGTAAAGGTTAATAATTATCTATTTTTTTACATTTTATTATAAAGACCTGTTTTAATAATTAGTTTTTGTGACGTTTACATTAACACCCGTCTTATAAGTTTCGAAATGTTTTCATAACACAATTTCCTCTGACAATCTTCATACAAAGAATATTATACGCTCGTCTTGTCAAAGCTTCCTCAGTGTCCGTCCTTGTCCTCGTTCTGCGTCGTCGTCGAATATTTGGTTAAGTATTTTGTTAAAGTCCACTTTTTCTCAGTAACCATTCAAGGTAAATCTTTGAAACCTCATAGTGTTGTCTGACATCATAGCAGCAACAAGAAGGGCAAGTAACGTAACTCTTGACTGCATTTTGTTAAAGTAATGCCCTTTTTCAGAATTTTGGTTACTATTTTGTTTAAGATATTTTGGGGGGGGGGGCGGGGGGGGTGCAAAAGTTTATTATTTGGTAGCGTAAAGTTCTAAATATGCAGATAAACTTAACTTGAATCTATACTTGAACCTTTTTATATGACTATATGTTCTAAAATATATTATTTTCATATAGTTTGAAGAATTTTATTTTTTTACCAAAATCTAAGAGCGTGCAGCTTTAATAGTATTTGTTCAATGTTTTAATCTGGTTAATTTCTCGTTTGGATACTAAGCAGTCGAGCGTCAGGCACTCGCACACGGTGCACTTGTTTTTAAAGTATGTTATTCTCTCCAGATAACATCTGGCAATTAATGTGAAGTTAATTGTTTCTGGGTTTTTATTATAATATCTTTATTTGAAGAAGGGTACACATTTAGACATACATAAACATACATATATCTAATATTTCAATGTGGCCTTCTTCAAAAATTATATTAACAAGCATTTACAAAACGATGATAAGAAATATTGATGCACACATTCACAAACATTGTTCTACTATGTACTGTAACGGCAATAATATAATCTATTTGACATCTTAGATAAAATGATTGCTTATTTGAAAAAAAACAAACACACACACAAACACACACACACACACAAACACAAACACACATACTATGACAAACACTCATAATTAAAGACATATATAAAGTAAATATTCATTCATCCGACTTAAGTTTGTATTGCTTCAGTAAGTATTGTTTGTATTTCTTTTTAAACGATAACAGTGATTTAGCTGTTCTTATATGTGTTGGTATACTGTTCCATATGTGTACACTGGAGAATGTAAAACTAGCTTTTAGATAATTGGTACGAAATTTTGGTATCACTAGGTTATTGTTAGTTACAGAGCGTAAGCTATAATTATTGTTACTTTGGAGCAAGAAAATGTATAGCCTTATATACTAACACAGCCGTATGATATGCATACCTATCTGAAAAAGACAAGCATTTTAAATTGCAAAGGATTGCTGCATTAGTGTTGAAAGTCTGCTTATCTATAACAAGTTTTAAAGCCCTTGAAGTTTATTTATTTTATTTTCACAACCATTTCCCTTTCCCCATACTGTGACACAATAATCAAACTTTGGTAAAATGTAGGCATTATAAAACATCATTCTCATATCAGCTGTTAAGTAGTATGATATTCGTTTCAGGAGTGCAATTTTAGAATTTATCAGCGCATATGTTTTGGTTATGTGTACATTCCATGAGAGACATTTATGAATTGAAATACCTAGTACCCTTTGGATAGAGACATTTTCAATGAGCAATTTTCAATTAATGTTAACTGTAACCAATGATTAGTAACGCTGATAAGCCCTTGCTGAAATCTATCAGATCTGAGGCATAAATTTCTAGGACTAGTATATTTTGAACTTAGTTTTCTTCTCGGAAGGCCTCAGTTTTTAACATTTTGTCTGAGGTTTCCTTCTATAAGATTGATTTCGGTTCTTGCCTTAGTTACTATGAAACGTCAGTCGCAATGTATGCACTTGGAATTTGTAGTATTTGCAGGAAAGGAGTTCTGGTATCTGTGATGTTTTACTGTATTTTAGACGACAACGATGAAAATACCGGTGATGAAAATACCGGTGATGAAGACACCGGTGATGAAGATACCGGTCATGATGAAGACTGAAACATTATAGTATCTCTCTTTGTTTTAATCCCTACTTCACATGGTCAAAATTTACCCCATTTTCTATTAACTTTTGGCCATCAATTTTGCACCAAACGATGCATCATGGGACACTCTTTAAACGCATATATAACAATGATTCACCTGGAACCATCAGCTGTAATACAAGGTCATCAACAGTAGAAAATGTCAATTTTGATTTGGGGATTCTGATTCATACAGTCTTCATAGAAGTATACTACATAAATGCTGTCTAAACTGTGGGCCTAGTGACTTTAGAAAAGACGATTTTTGACGTTTTTCCTATAAAAGCCAATGGTAAAATAAGTGACCCCCGGGCAGGTTTAATTTTGACCTTGTGGTAATAATTCAAAAATCTTGGAAGATGTCAACAAGGCAATCATACATGCCAAATATCTAAGCTCTTTTGGTTTCAGAGATGAAGATTTTGAAGTTTTTCCTAAATAAGCCTATGTAAAATCAAGCGACACCCCGGGCAGGATCAATTTTGACCCCGAGGATCATGCTTTGAACATCATCGTTAGTCCACTCAGCAAAGCTACATGCCAAATAATTTTTCCTGTATAAACCTAATATGTAAAATCAAATGACCCCTGGACGGGGTTAACTTTCACCAAGGGCTGATGATCTGAACAATCTTGGTAGAGGTTCACTAGGCAATGCCACATGCTACATATCTAAGCCATAGTGGTTTAAGAAAATTTTAAAACTTTTTCTTATATAAGCCTATGTAAAAACAAGTGACATTCGTGCGGGGTCAATTTTTACCCGGTGTCATAATTTAAACAATTTTGATAGAGGTCCACTAGGTTACATGTCAAATATCTAAACTCTTGGCCTTTCTGTTCTTGAGAGGAAGATTTTAAGTTTTTCCTTTCCGTTGCCATGACAACCAGAGTTTTGCATGGAATGAAATTGTTTGAACAACTATGATAAGGCTTTACGTAAAGACCATCCCTGTCAAGTTTCATCAACATTGGCCTAGTGTTTTAGAGGAGATGACGTTTAAAGGAAAATGTCAACGGACGACCTACGACGGACGCCGGACGGTGAGCGATCGTAATAGCTCACTCTGGCACTTTGTTTCAAGTGAGCTAAAAAGTACTGGACAATACCTTATATGTTTAAATTTATTGAAATTGTAACTTCCAAAAACAAAAAAAAATGTTAACACCTTGGCATGTATATATATACTTAGTACATTTAAAAACGTAACACTTACATTTTAGCATATCTTTTCGTTGTCAAGACCAAATGGTACATTATATGTTTTTCCTTGTTTAGCATGGCAAGTATCAGAAACATAAAGTCAAAAAAAAGCTCACTGGTTCTAACATTGGCCCTACTTTTTCCCCGGAAACTCAAGTGCACTCAAAATCAAAATTGCACAGTTATAAAGGAGTGTGTGAAAATACACGTGTGAAGAAATTAAATCCGTGTTTACTTCATTTTCTTTTTGCTTTGCTCTTTCTGCGTCTAATTATATTTTCATATTCAAAACATTAGCTGTAAAAGGGAGCCATTTCTAAACGCATAATAAAATGCTTGAAACTTGACTTTCAAAACATCATTGATTTCAAATGTTCATTTGACTTATATCCGAGTTTCTGTTCTTTCTGAAAATTAAACTGTTTATATGTATGAACATCAACAGAGAATTTATTTTCAAAACGTTACTGGGCAAGATAAATAGAGCATCGGCTCGATTGTTTTTTATAAACTGAATGGGGATGAAGTCTTGAAAAGTATTGTTTTAGCCGCGATGGGTTTTGCACCAATGAATATCGTTTTGGGGCATTATTTGAATACAAATTGGGCAATATTCACGAAATATCGCTTAACTCTTTCAAAATTCGTCAGGAAAAATTGGTTCATTTTTAGTTTTGATCCTTGAAGTTTTTCGAAAAAATCACAGAATAAAAATATACGATTTTTGCACTTTCAATAGTTTTTTTCGTGTTGTGTTCAAGAAAATACACCATAGCACCCTAGTCAATGGACAAGCCAATTACATGTAGAATTAATGCAACTGATTTTTCCATCATTTTATTTGATTGCAATATTTGACTTAAAAATGTCGCGTTTGTAAATGTACTGAGTATATATAGTGCATTTAAAGTTAGAAATTCAAACATGTTATGACAATAAACTGAACATGATACAATTAAGCATATCGTATACACATTATTAATAGGCTAATCCGATTGGCCAAGAGCAGTCACGTGTCAAGTTCGCAAAAGTATGTGTAGACCTACATGATATTCTCCAGGTCTAGACAGAGGTAAGTATATAGTTTGTCCATAGAATGGATTGACAGCCTTTGGTCACATAAAACGTATTTCCTTTTCATTTTCGGAATTTTGATAATCATCGTAAATTATCTTTCCAAGCACACTGCTAGCAAATAAATAACCTGTCCTGGTTAAACAGTACCGACTTGCATTACTGATATCATAACTTTCAAAATTGATATACCTTTCAAGATAATGATATTATAACTTTCAAGAAAAAGATATCATAACTTTCAAGATAATGATATCATAACTTTCAAGATAAAGATATCATAACTTTCAAGATAATGATATGATAACTTTCAAGATAATAATATCATAGCTTTCAAGATGCACTATAACAGAAGAAAACTAGTAGTATAACTACGAATACCAAAAGATAAGAACACAGTCCACTCTCATCCTCAGGCCTACTGTTTGTAACATATGCAGCACTTTCATTATGAATACCTGACTGTGCAAAAAAAATATCATCGCTTTCATTGTGCACTAAAATATCCTCACTATAGAAATCGAGCGGTAGATACCGGTACCACATTCCCCCAGGAGAACCTCTCACGCGGACTGATTCCCCTTTATTGCATGATGTAAACTTCGAAGGATTGATGTTAGACTGTGCAAAAAAAATATCATCGCTTTCATTGTGCACTAAAATATCCTCACTATAGAAATCGAGCGGTAGATACCGGTACCACATTCCCCCAGGAGAACCTCTCACGCGGACTGATTCCCCTTTATTGCATGATGTAAACTTCGAAGGATTGATGTAAGACGTTTGCAGAACAGGTATACGTGTACATCTTCCCAGTCGTTCCAGGCTTTGGAAGACCCACAGACGTCTGTTGTCTGCACTGAACCATTTCCCGTTCTTCCACATCACAGATATCGTGGGAATTTCCTCTATGCCACATCTGAAATAGAAGTAGTATTCCAATATTATTATAAAAGTTTGTAGAGAAATTAATTTTCTTTTAATTACTTCCAGTTAAGAAACATTTGCTATTATCAACAGAAGCCTTGGGTCGGTTGAGAGCAATAACAGTGCCTGTAAAATGTTTGCATTTTGAACCAAACTGGGTTAGTCATTGACATAGCGTATCAGAAGGTAATTTTTTCTTGAACACATGGTCTATAATTGTTATTTATGAATTCACTTGCCATATTTTGTTTTCTTGTGTCTTGTATGTATGTCGATGGAAGAGACTTAAATAAATAAATAAATTTTGTGTCAAGGTAACTTTGTGTAAAAGATATTTCGGTTTTAACCTTGCTTGTGTAATACACGTTAGCCTACGTAATTGCTTCACGGTATATCTATAGGCGACAGCTAATTATCACTTTTCCTTTGATATCACTGTAGAGTAAACAATATGATTCTGTTCCAAAACGCTCATCTTGACTCTAACTTGGATTGAGAGTCAATTATATCTAAAATACACAGAGTGGCATCCGTAACGATTTCTACAAGTGCAAGGGGTGACTTACCTTTGCATGGTTCGAATTTTTTCATGAAGAAACTATCATAACATTGTTGTCATATGTTAATATTTTAAAAGATACCTTCGCTTTTTTGTGTTAGTGTATGTAATACTGAACCGGAACTGCAATATTTGTAAATAAGGAACGACGTAGATGACAAAGGACAGTAACTACCGTGTTGATAAAAATCGATTTATGCAGAGGAAAGTTACCAGGGGAGTACGTGTATAGTGAGAGCAAACTTGGTTTAAGTGAGAAACTTGAGAGCAAACTTGAGAAAAATGGCAGAAAAAGTGTTTTTAACTAGGTCACGCGCATTCATACCAGGAAAAGTCGTTTCCTGTACGCTACGAAATTATTGCGGGCCGCAGCAGCGGCCCGCTATATTTAATACGTGGTGAGTAAAAGATGCATGGAGACTTAAGCACTAGATCGAACATATGCGTCTCTCTTCATTATAAAATTGAGGTACTTCTGAGATGAAACTGTAGACACAGTCAATTTTTTGGAAAAGCAAGAGTTGTCGTTTGTAATTCAGTTGTCGTTCGTTTCATAGAGGGCGCTGATAAAAATAGAAAAAAGCGCTTTTCACGTTTCAGTCGCAATCTACGCTGAGAAAAATAGATATGTGATTGCTTTTTTCACTTACACAGTCTTTGACATTATAGAAACGAAATGCAGTCGACTGAATATTCTTTGATGGCCTTTTTAAATATAGATGATATTATCTTAGCTAATTTTTTCCCCCTTCTTATAAGTCTGTCTCGGTGGTGTAATGGATAAAGCGGCTAACCCAAACAATTTTATGTACGTATACTTTTACGAATCCACGAGTTCGAATCCCATCAATACCCGATTTTTTTATTACTTTTTTTCTGCTCTTTTAATAATCATTTTTAGCTTTTTAACCATTTTAAAATATTTTACGGCAAATAATCAGAAAAATCTTCATTCATGTCAAATTAATAAGGAAAATGGTAATGAAAAATTGAGACATACCAGGAACGGTCTATAGAGCATTCCTGGACATACTGTACATGTATACATATTATTTGATAACAGTAATGTTTCGATTGTCAGCCCGGTTAGCTCAATCGGTAGAGCATGAGACTTGCAATCTCGGGGTAGCGGTTCGATTCCCGGGGCTGACCAACTAAAATTACTAACAGTCTTTCGGATGAGACTAAGACCGAGGTCCCATGTATGGGTGCTATACACCTGGCATGTATAAGAACCAGGGGTGTCTCTGGAATTGGGACGCTTTCTGTATCTTGCACTATCCTCCGAAACCTAAGATAACTAGCCTTTTCTGGGGGCGTTGGTCATATGGGAAACCGGTACCAACGATAAAGCCCTAATATACGATACGATAAAGTTTCGATATTTCAGGTCAGTCATTAGATGTGGTGTCGTGTCAGGTTTTGCTTGTTCAACCAGAATTGGTTTCCTCGAGTTCTTTTGGGGCCATGCCTCAGTATCAACCATCACCAATTTCCAAAATATTTACATGGGATTATTGTTTGTTGGCCCGCTGTGATACTTTGTATCACAGTTTTTCTTGTATAAATATGTCGTTAGTCAAGGGTTATTTATATGTTACCTTCACTCGGTTTTTTTGTTTCCACCCGTTTGAAGTTATTGAAGGTTGAATCTGGTCAGGTGGAAGATTACACGAATAGAAACCGAAAGTGCCCAGGTCATTTATCAAAATTTTCATCCAAATCGATAGATGTTGAGGACAGACATCGATTGTTTTACGAGAAAATACATGGGAAATATTTACCTGCACTTCACTGCTATCATGAGTGTTTTCATACTCCAATATCTTCGTTTAAACACATTTTGGAGACAAACATAATACTGTAATACTTTTTAAAGACAAACTTGTCACGCGCGATTCACTTAGTATACAACTTGTTTGAGGTTGTCGACATTCCCTGTTAGTTCTATTTCATATCTAGATTCTAAGTTTAAGATATCTAAAATAAAGGAACAAGATTTAGTTGTGGACTGACATGGTTAGGCTAAAAGCTAAAACAGTTTAGAAAACCAAACGGCATCAGCGAACTATTTGGTTTCTATGTCGCTCTAAATGTCGCTATTTAAGCAGCTGCTACACAGTTTATATCACTGCTATGTTCAGGGTGATTTTATGTTTAAAAATGATACACAATATGTTTAGTGAATTGGCATCTGGTCAAAAACTTTTAATATATACATGCATATAAAATAAGAAACTTCCCGCAAGTTTGCTTGGTCATTGCCGGATGAAAGCAAAACGGTGGAATCATTGTTATATATGCGTTTAAAGAGTGTTCTATGATGCATCGTTTAGTGCAAAAATGATGGCCAGAGGTTAAAAGAAAAAGGGGAAAATTTAGACCAAGAGAGGTAGAGACTAAAAACAAAAACAACACTTGATTAAAGTGTTGATTTCTGCCTGTGGAATATTGTTCCGCTCCTGAATGAGCGCTTGACGAAGTTCTTGACGTTAGCAGGTTAGGTTGGGGCGAAGCCTCACTCGTCTGTCCAGAATATTACAGACGTGCTCGATTGGGTTTTTAGCAGGCCAGTCAATGAAAAATCATTTTTCTGTTCCATAACAACGCCAATATCTTGATTTTTCAGCATGATAATGCCACATGTCAGAAAGCTATATACACTGTAAATTTTCTTATAACAAATAACATTGATTGCATTGATGACTGGTCCGCTAATAGTCCTAATAAGAGGTGGCCTTACCCGTTATTTAGTTTTATTTTTGTTTTCAACATTTATTTCACTTGGTCAAAAGTTCAACCATATTCTGTCAACGTTTGACTATCATTTTTTCACCGAACGATGCATCATGAAATACTCATAACAATGAGTCTCCCGTTTTGTTTTCATCCAGCAATGTCCAAGCAAACTTGCGGGAAGTTTCTTTTTTGTGTAGTATATATATGTTACATATAGACGAGTTATTGGCCAAGATATGTCGTATCGTATATTAGGCTTTTTTCGTTGATACCGGTTTCCAAAATGACCAACGCCCCAAGAAGAGGTAAGTTTTTTTAGGTTTCGGAGGATAGTGCAAGATACAGAAAGCGTCCCAATTCCAGAGACACCCCTGGTTCTTAAACATGACAGATGTCAGCCCTGGCTGGACTTATGTTAATAAGCATCAGTGCTCAAGTAATTCAAAATGAGCTTTTTGAATGCCATAGTTCGTTTCACGACACTGTGGAAGTACATTTGTATATGAAGTAAGCTTTAATTGATATACAAACACCGTCGCAGTGTCGTGAAATTAAGTAATATTTATATTTAAGCATAAAATGCATTTCCAAACAAGCATGTTTTAGTAAAAAAAATCCAAGAAGTGAATCGCTTTCACGTAATTTGCAAGTAGATGAACAGTATTTTAGAGTTTCGTTGTTGGTGCTAATATAACGTGGAAACAGAAAATCAACGCACTAATAGTTTAAACATTTATCGACATGTTGCGGCCGTAAAGCCCTTTTTAGAATATATATATATAAAAATACGCAGTAATTAGCCACAACAATTGTATAAAAATTGCAATGTCATATTCCTTTTTTCTTTATATTTGAATATATGTTTATGATATGATACATATTAGATCATTTCTTCCTTTGCATGGATTTCTTATTACTTTGATACCCAACTTGAATAATAATATTAAAAAATGCATAAAATAAACACATTATATTGTCCTTAGGGTGTTCTCGTTCTTTTTGATAACTCTGAAATGGGGTATGATCATTCAAGTTCCGATAACTTTTTTATTCCATGGTAAATTTCTTTAAAAATTTGTATTTAAATCCTGGAAATGATACAGATAAAGAACATATTAGGTTTCTCAGGGTTTGAAATAGTGTGTACTACAGTAACATGTCCTTTTAATTTAGTTTATTTGCGCAGACTTGTGTCAAAAGGTATAATAATAAAAGGGTTATTAGTATAGTTATGTGATCCATAAGCCGGATTAGCTCTCGTATGATCCGACGCATGACTCGAGCAAATCCGGCATGCTGGATCACGTCACGTCACTAATAACCCCATTGAATAGTGCAACACGTTGTATCAGACAAATCGTACTTGCCGATCGAAGAATAACTTTTGTACAATATACTGCAAGTTTGCAACAATCATATTTAAAGCTGCTCGCTCTCAGTTACCGTTGAAAAAATATACATAATTATAAAATTAAAAGCTAGAATAAAAATATAAGCAAAAATCTACTAACAGAAGGTAGAAATTTGCAGAAATCGATTGACCCTGTCGGTTAGACGGCACCGCCATTCACTATAATGTTTATATATTCGACTTTGGCGGCATATTATTTGAAATTTAGAGATAAAGATCTGCGTGACAGGAAATTATACCGGATACTTTTTATATTAGCTAGATCTACTACAAAAATGTATATGTTCTAAAATACGTTATTTTCATACAGTTTGAAGAACTTTGTTTTTTTACCCGAGCAGCTTTAAGAAATAATATGTATCCATCTTTGGTTTATCGTAGAATAACCAGAGTTTGGAGTTTTTATGCGCAAGAAAATATTACGAAGGCCGAAGGCCCGAGTAAATCTAATATATTATTGCGCATAAGAACGACAAACGAAGGTTATTCTACCATAAACCAAACTTGGATACTTATTGTTTCGATTCTAACAAGACTTATTTGAAACAACATTTGATGAACGTAATTTACACTTGCGTGCTACGCACCTAGATTTTGCCGTTGAAGTTTCCTCCGTCGAATACTATAAAGACGCTATTTCAATGTGACTTGATTCGGTTTTTCAGATTTTTTATCAACGTAAACTATAGTAACATATAACCATTGACTAACGATAGTATCATAAGAAAGAATTTTTAAAAATAATTTTCAAGTAAATGTAACAGGAATTTCATTTATAGAAATGGTTCGAATTTTCAGGGTAGATCTACGCAATAACGGTTCAAGTTACGAAAAATATAAGTAGATCTAGCAGGTATAGATAAATGACGTCACAGTTTCTCTTGATTAATGACGTCACTGCTTCAACAAAAACAATTACAACAAAACAGTGAATTAAGTCAGTGTAAATAGTATCGTTACATTAATCAAGTTAACTGGACGTGTGTCATCCATCGGATCCCCCATCTTTGCCCCAAGTCATCCACAGTATGCAATGTATATACCTCAGATAAATTGAACATCCGAAACACGATGCGCGTGCAGCGTCGTTCAAGGTCGGTTTATTGCAGAATAACGCAATTAGATTTTGTTCTACGTGTATGTAGGTTATTCGCTGGTCGTGTTACAAGAATACGTAATAACGAAGAAAAAACAACTTACGAGACAAAAAATCATCCAAAACACGCTTTCACTAAAGCGAACGTTTTGATTTTGTAAAATGTTTTACCTTTTTTCGCATAAATCATCCAAAGTTTCTCCAATCATACACCTAGAATGTGAGCTACGTTTATCAAAGAAAGGATGAATTGAATCTTGAGTAAAATGTATTTCACTTGGTCGAAGATACATCACTGTCTGCTTTATCTAAAAATAGCTCATTTTCTGAGAACTGTCATTTTCTAAAAATACCGTGACCTTAAAACGTCTTTGATTAAGACCGATTGAGTCCGCATGAACTTCTAAGGACGGAATAAAATTGTCTATGGCCATCTCTATATTGGGTTTGATTTACTGAAATAGGTTTAGTGATTACAATTTAGATCTACTACGCTTAACCACTAGACCACAGAGACAGGTGTACAAACAAGTACATCCAAATACCACAGAAATATCGAGAATTTTTTATTGCCTGAAACTGGCAAAAAATAAAGTGTAACTAGTCTAGTCTATATTTATTAGATCTATCACTTTGTAATAGGTTAGTATATAAAACGATCGTATTTTGACATGCAGGAGTATAGAACCCGATCAATATGAAAAAATAAGTTAAATATAATAATGAACCAGTTCTCCAGTTACACAAGAATTACACGTAGTTACCAACATCTCCGTTTTCAAATTTTCTTGTATTATAATAGGAGCAGTCGGTATTTTGTTACCCGAGCTATTAGATGTATGCGTTATGAATCAGCATTAGTAATAATACTCATGTAATTCGGTGATTATTAGTACGTATAATAGCAAAAAAGTTACGGACAGATTTTTTTTAATTTCGAGCGAAACTATTTTTTTGTTGATAGATCTAAATTCAGAATTTTTTCATTGTCTTTTTGTACAGCATAAACGCAAAGTCATTTAGATTAAATAACCGCGTAGGCAAATTCTAATAGCTTTATTTTGATACCAATTTTATTGCTTTACGACAACAAATGATCTCAGTACAGTAAGTATAATACAAAATTTGTCTCCGTACAACCGACGTAAAAATGGCGCGAAGTCATTTAGATTAAATAACCGCGTAGGCAAATTCTAATAGCTTTATTTTGATACCAATTTTATTGCTTTACGACAACAAATGATCTCAGTACAGTAAGTATAATACAAAATTTGTCTCCGTACAACCGACGTAAAAATGGCGCGACATGGTCATTGTTTGCGACGTCATGGAAACGTTATGTACATGAATAAAGTCAAATAAAATATAGATCTGAGTCAGAAATATCTTCAAGTTTCAGTTGGTACCAAACACTAACTTAAAGGTAGACTAGAGATTTTTTGTATAGTATCCTTCCACCTTAATTACGTTCAAAGTCCGCTTACGGATAATGTATATTAAATCTTTCATCAGACTAGATCTACCTCATCCACATGTATGTTATGGGAAGTCACGATTGAGTTAATGCGCCTGAATTTTAAAATAGAGTGTTTAAATACAAAACGAAGGTGATATATTCATGATGTAAATACGTCTTTCCTTTACTTATAACGAACGGAATAAGAAAAAATTATCTTATTTACGCGAGAAACTAGCCCGGAAATAGTTCATCATTGACTTTTGTTTTATTTTACCAAAATAAATCAAAGGACTGAAAGTGCTGGAGGATCGATTGTCTCTGAACAACACAGTCTGCACACATACATGTGTAAATATCAGGACAACATAGACTGTACACATACATGTGTGAATATCAGGACAACCCTTGCACGAGTAAAGTTATAAACTGGAGACACAACTGTCCACAAATTTTGACCTTTCACCATTTGTGTAAACTTTACTTTTGAGATAGGAACCCATGTGCTTACATTATGTCATTCAGTGACTATGTTCAACTACCCTATGAAGTATTAAGCTGTGAATCGTAACTGAGAAATGGATTTTGACAAAACTGAACTGAAAATTTATGGTTTGAACAACTTTAAATGTCATTCAAAAGTTATGGGATATGCCCGTAAGGTTGATTGTATTGTGCGAATCAATTCGGATTTAACGTCGCACCCAACAGCTAAGGTCATATTGCAACTTCCGGCTTTCATGGAGGAGGAAGACCCTGGGTGCCAATTCCCTGTATCAGAATTTGGGGTCATTTAGAAACTCCGAAGGTCATACCCTTTATTGTAAAAAATAAAAGGCATGACTATGTGTTACAGAAGTTTTATTCAGTTTACTTCTGTAAAACTGCATGTGATACATCACAAAATGGTGGGTAATCAAAGGGTTGGCAAGACAACAGGTGTTTCTCTTTGGATGCTTTCCATTTTGTCACTGCATCTCAAAAGTCAAATTTGTCCACAAAGCGAATTTTTCATAAGTGCATTCAACCATAGACATTAAACTTGGATATTATTTGGCACACTTAAACCCCTTTCAATAGTGACAGTCTGATCGAAATGACTACAAAATGATCATTAAAATCACTCAGAAAGACGTTTTTGTTTCCCCTATTAAGGTTCGTCGACCATCTCTTGTTGTGCGTCTACGATCTATGATGACGGTATCATAGGAATCAACACACACAAAAACGCAGTGGTACAAAATGCGGGCGATCCGAAATCAGACGACAACGACGACTCAATATGGTCAAAATTAGACATATCCCATACCGGAAGCGTATTTTATCAACAATTTATCTTGCATTTCGAAGCGTTTTGAGAGGTTTTGAAATGTTGTTTTTGTAGTAATTTGATCATACACATTTTAATGGCGTCATAGAAGACGGTCTTAGCTATTTCTGTTGCGTCATTGACAAAATGAGTGCGTCAAAACCGCAGAAAACGCGCTCTCGCGGAAACACTGAATTTAGTGTATCCGGTAAAGCGATACGTATTTCACGGGTCTTACATTTCTCATGTTACACCGGTCTCAGGAAAACAAATCGCGTAGGAAAATAGTTCTATACAGAACAGATACCTCGTTGATTTAAGTGACAAATTATAAGAAAGACAACAATATAATAATATGCTTTTCTGTAATGTATTGATATTATTTAGATCTGTTACTATATAATTTTTAAAACAAAAGGACAGTTATATAGAACTACTTTTCGGTCGTATTCGACAGAAATTTGTGTTAAGAGTTCGGCCGTAAGGGTCTGAAATACTCTGTTAACTTTGGATGCGATTGAATAAATTCAATCGATCCAAAAATACACACGAAAGTGGTCCACGAATGAATAAAATTATTTAATACACAAGAGTGTCAAACTGTCACAGAATACGTCCATCAGAGAGGAATAACTCAGTATCCGGCAATTCACAGGTTTTGAAAATCTTTTTTGAATGAAAGGGCTGGTTATCAAACTTGACCTAGATATAATGCTCACAAATATTTTCACCAAGCTCAGAGAAGATGGGATGAAAACTGTTTGAATTTCAGAGCGGACAAGGCTAGTTTGGCCAATTTGCATAATTCAAGGACCATCATCCAAAAGTGCCTGAGGCGATTTGGCTGGTTATCAAACTTGGTGTAGATATTATGCTCACAAATATTTTCACCAAGTTTGGCGAAGATTGGATGAAAACTGTTTTACTTAGGGAACGGAAAAGGCTAATTCGGCCAATTTTGCATAATTCAAGGGCCATAATCCAAAAGTGCCTTGAGTGATTTGGCTGGTTATCGAACTAGGCCGATATATTATGCCAACAAACATGTTCAGCAAGTTTGGTGAAGATCAGATGAAAACTCTTTGACTTTGTGTACAAAAGCGGACAAATTGTAGTGGGTGCCGCCCTTGTAGTACAGGTACATAAGACACTTAACCGTCAAAATTTTAAGTTAAAAGTCTAGTTGACTTGTCAGAAAACGTATAAATAAATTGCCTTTTAAGTTGTTTTTGAATTTAATGACATACTAATGTACTTTCTTATGTTGTAGGTCAAGCAGTGAGAGAAAATCCCAGCAATTTGTATTACTGATACGTATCTACAGCTAGTTACCGAGGCGCATTTGTTCATGTTCTGCTCAAGGATACAAGTGGGAACGGAAAGAAGATCATGTAGGTGACAAAGTAAATATCGTCCACCAGATCACTGTGATTCGTTGTCTCTATGCATTCTGATGCATTTATGAAAGTAAATTGGTTAGGCGTGGCGCATGACTCGGTATATAAATATTGATTTACCCAAGTAAAAGTGCTGCCAATACTGCACTGCGATTGGACAAAAAGTGCTTTCAAACACCAAGTTATCGCGGTAAAGAGATTATACTTAATCTTTTTTTCACGATGGGGAATCAGATGATCAAAATAGTAGATCTTCGAAACATGTTGGAACATAATGAAAGCCAATTAGCTGTAAATGTTAAATGAAGCCCATCATACAGCAACATAAAGTATTCTACAACTATACAGGTCTCAATCACAGTGACCTACCCATTGTGCTGAACACTTATATACCGGTATATCATTTCATTTTATTTCAGTTAAGTTCTTGAATTGTTCAGTAAAATCGGAAAGTGACTGAGATTGAGACCTGTCTAGTAAGTTCTAAAATACTTACATGTATGTTGTCATATGATAGGCTACATTTGACAGCTTTCGTTTCTTTCTAAAATGTTCAATAAATCTACTTTTGTGCAGAGATTATTTTAATCATGTGATTCTCCGCCGTGTTTTATGGGATCTTATTGATACTATTTTTAATTATATAATTAATTGATTACGTGGTTATAAGAGATTTTGTTTCTTTTTTACACCATCATGAGTTGACAAGTAATTATTCCTTTCCTTTTACTGTCAAAGTTCTTTTTCTCGAAAAAATGTATTTCAGATACATATACTAGTACATATGGGCCTATCTGGAATACAAACAAAATTGGAGAAAACTTGGATGACATCAATTCTGCAATGATAGGTACTCAATTATTTTGTACACAAAATGAACAAGATCACCCCTTCGCGGATACGCCCGATGGTTGTTCTTAAAAGATTTAACATTACGGACAATCAATATTAAATGCTATATATATTTAGGCTTTCACCAGACTGTCTCAAGTTTCTAAGTCCTCTTTGTGAAGTTTTGTGAATTTTAAATTAATGGGTGTGGTATTGTATACTCTCTGAGACATTTGGTCTTCGGGGATTGACCAAGAGGCACTATTTCTACACTAATTTATCTATGGCACACTAATTTTACTTTTCAGACGCAATTCCTCAGACCTGCCGCTATTGCAGGTTAACCGACCACTTAAAAGACTATTTGAAAGATGGGAGGCTCAAGACAATGAAACTTTTGATACAAACAACTCAAAAAGAAAGGAAAGTGTATGAAGATTCAGGTGGTAGAAGTTGGCTGTTTTTGTCTTGGATCTCTTTCTCACAAGAGATAAAAGTCGGCGATTCATTTGCAGAAGTAACAGGCTATCCAGGAGGACACATGTACAAGACAAAGGAAGTCGTTCTTGACAGTTTCAGTCAAAAGCATAAGAACGCTTTGTTTGTTTTGGGATGATTTTCATAATATTTATTTTGCTGTGTATAATTTTTGATGTTTTGTTTTGACATTTAGATATCAGGGCTTGAACCCATTTAAGTGGCAGAAATCATCTCCTTTTGAATACTTCTAATTATTTTTTAATCATATTTTGATTAAAAAGATATAATGATAAAGAAAGAAGTATCATTTTCGATATAACTGTCCCTGTAACTGTAAAGCGTCCGATAGGCAAAGCTACATGTCCAAGTGGCACTTTAAGTGTAAAATTACTTCGGGAAAACTGATCATTATGTGCCCTCGAAAAACAGTCCGTCGCTTCTAAAATCAAAACTATGCTGTTAATAATGAAGCAGCATTTCTTTTCAATGATATTGCAAAAAGTAAAAAGCATTCTTGGCAATGCTTTTTTGGAAAGAAGCGACAAAAATATAGAAGTTGTATAATCATTATTCTTTTAGACTAATATAGCATATTTCTATCATTGCTATGTTTGTAAATGTATTAACTATTTATAATTATCTAAGGGGCTAAAATTAGTGCCTGAGATCATCATTTATGTTATAGGAGGCATAAGAAAGCTTAACCAAGTTGCATTGATAGCCATGGCTGATGGTCACATACCAGATATTTACTATTTTTCAGCCGTTCCCTTCACTTTTGAGCAAACGTAAGAGAATCGCCTATTTTCCTGTAAACCATTTTTTTCTGGGGTAATTATATTCAGATTATTCATTTATTTCAGTCACATGATTGTGTGTATGTGTGTGTGTGTGTTGGTGGTGTGCACTTCTGGGTGCTGTGGGGCTCGTTTTGGGGAGGCTGCGTTTTTGGTACGTGGCTTTCCCTGTTTGATATTATTTTTGTTTTTCGTCTATGTTCGTAATACAAGGCATATGAAATTGATAAAAGACACACACAATAACATAAAAAGTAAATGGACATTCTATTATAAAACTATAGAAGAAAGTTACCATTGCACATAAAATATTACATTGAATAACATGCATTTACCGAATAGATACTAAATATTTAGTTAATGACAATCTCTTTATAGGAAAATATTTTTATCGCAGTTGATCCCTGTTATAAATTGTATTTACAACAATATCTCAGTATTCCTTATTATAAATAATCACACAGTATGAAAGGTCATTATTGCTAATCTTTGAATAACATGAACCTGTTTAAGGAATTCGGTAAAATACCACACATATTTAATTCTTGTGAACTTATATAAAAATAGGACAGATTGCTTTAAATTTTGTTTTTAAGTTTACTGTATATTTATATATTTACATTTAGGTTCATCAGCTACAATCCCTAAAGGTAATTATGTTGACTAATCAACATGGGTTAAAGAATTTGGCAGATTGTCACCAAAAGAACAATTTGGAACGATTTATGCGTGTCCACTCCATATATCCTACACCCTTTGAAGGATTTTCACGACACTGCACTAGTGTTCATCTCGTCAAGACAACGTTTCAACCATGTCAAATCAAGGTCAATTTTATTCTTAGGGGTCATTCATACTTTGTGTCCCTTCCATATCTCGGGAAAACTGAAGTTCTATCATTGACAGCTCTGCAAAAATCATTTTTATTTCAAGGATTCAAGAGTATGATAGGAGGATGTTTATTATAAAGTTTCAGAAAGTTTTATCCATCAGTTTTAGTGGATAATTATGTTGTTTGAGGAAAATTGTGACAACACTCGACGACACAGAATGACAACAAAGCCTAAATGTGCCCTGGCAAGGTAGAAAGCGGATGATGAATATGAACTATAGAAGATAGCCACTTTCCTTAAATAAACGCATTCTTTGTACATTTGTTTGGTAAATATGAAAGAAACATACATTTCTTCACACAAATTATCTAACGTCTCGCCGATTTTTGTATGTGGGTACGCACTATTCATATCAAAATAGACATTTATAGAATCCCGACAAAAGAATATTTAACTAGGATGTAGATACATAGCTGTTACACACACATGTTAAATATATATTTGTATATGCATTCTTAAGATTATATTTAGAAATATGGAATGCCCCCCCCCAAGAAAAAGAATTTGAAATTCCACCTGGAAATATAGATTTCACATCGCTGTCTGCTTAATCTAAAATAGCTAAGCCTCTGCAAGATATTCATTTTCTGAAAATACCATGACTGAAGACTGTCATTTTCTAAAAATACCGTGACCTAAAATGTCTTTGATTAAGTCTGTTGATTCATGTCCAAATGGGCTTCTGAGAAGGAATGTAATTGTCTATGTCTATCTCTGTTTTGGGTTGGATATAATCGAATTTGTATACAATTCGTTGTCTCGAGAACGATAAATCTATGTTTAGTCATCGAGGTAGAACGAACTATATTATAAACAGTATTAACATGATATTATTAGGGATCCTATTGATACTATTTTTAGAAATTACGTGGCTGTTTCCTTTTACGCCATCTTCAGTAGACAAGTGATTATGCCTTTCCTTTTACCGTCCGAGATCTTTTTCTCAAAGGGATACATTTCAGATACATATGGGCCCTTTTGGGATAAACAGAAAATTGGAGAATATTTGGATGACATCTGCAATGACAGGTAGGCTCACTCATTTATTTTGTACACAAAATAACATGACATCGTTGTACGGATACGCCCGAAGGTTACTCCGAATCGGGGTTCGCAGAAAATTAAACTTACGTACGTCAATATTAAATGCTATATTTAAGCTTACCGTTTCAAGTTTCAAACTCCTATCGTTTAGAATAATTTATACTACTTTCCAACCTCTCTACAATCAACACTAAAGGGTGCATATTTTTGTTTGTTAATAGTGCTTGGTCATCCAGGTTAATTTGTTCCCATATGACTGCTTTACAAACCTGTTTCTCTTCGTTGTAGTTCAGAGAATTTAGACTGTACATTATTTATTCTCGATTGCAAAACAAGTTCTTCCAACTCACTCATTCCAGATGGAACCAACCGCGTTCCTTGTTGTACAGGTTTAACGCCTGTTTATACAGTCATTGTTACAGTCGGGCAGTTTACCTGACCATCGCTCCTGGGTAAAACCAGTTCTAGAATCATATCCTCCGTAAGAAACTGCCAACTTTCTCACATAAAAAGACACGCCCTTCACATCTACTTGATTTGTTTATGGAAAAAGGTCACTGTGACCTTTATCTTTTATATACTAAACCCGAAATAAACTAGGAGTCATAAAAATGCTCTCGCTTGTTATCAGGAAATTTTTTCAATCAAGGATCACTGTCAACGTGTTACCTGTGCCTTTGACCTATTGAATTCTAAAATCAGTAGATATCATTTGCAGACCATAAGAAATATGACTTGCAAGTTGAAAGGTCCAAGGCCAACATTTTCCTGAGTTAAGTAGCGGAAACCTAAAGCTACCGTTTGGACGGACGAAGAACAGCGCTATCACATAAAACGCCCCTTAGGCGTATACAATGCTTCAAAATTTAGAGATTAGACTCGCTGACGGATTCGGCGTTCGCTTTACAATTCTAGAGGATGATTTAGACAAGACCGCATTAACTGTCCGCTGTAACAAAGAAATACATATTAAAATGGTAGTTCGTATTGATATCTCCGTTATGTCGCCCCTTTCAGTAGGACATTTTGCCTTTTTCTCGTTGTGTCGCTCTGTCCATTTAGTCAAGAGGACATTGTCAGCTTTAATCGCTGTTCCACAGCCACAACAAAATAATACAATAAATGCTAATGATGAATCTATAACATTGACTAAGATATGCCGTCAAACAACACGCAACGACAACGCACAATACTTCGTCGTTTTGGTCCAATGCTTTTGTATTCCCTATAATAACAATAATCTATTAAAGGTACATTACTTCATCGTTCTGATCTTCGTGGAAGGCCCCAAAAAAAGGGTTTTTTTTTTCTTTTTTTTTAAAATTTTTTTTTTTTTCCTTTTTTTTTTACTTTCAGACGCAAGTGCACCGACCTGCCGCAATTGCAGGTTAATCGACCACTTGGTAGATGGGTTGCTCAAGACAATGAAACTTTATGGATATACAAACAACTCGAAACGAATGGAAAGTGTATGAGGATTCAGGTGGAAGAAGCTGGCTGTTTTTGGTCTTGGATGTTTTTCTCACCAGCGAAAATATTCGGCACTTCATTTGCAGAAGTAAAAGGAGACCCAGGAGGACAAATGTACAAGACAAAAATGAGCTTTCTTGATTGTTGCAGACAGTTTAAGTCGAAAGCATATGAACGCGTTGTTGGTTTCGGGATGATTGCGATTATACTTATTTTCTGTGTATTATTTTTCATTGTTTTACTTGACATTTAGATATCAGGAATATAACTCATTGAAGTGACAAAAACATTTCATATTGAACAATAATACTTAAATTACAAATCACAATAATAAAGATAGAGGTATCATTTTCTATGTAACTGTCCCTGTAACTGTAAAGCGCCCTACAAAAAATATCTTCCCGGCGAAATTGACCGGTACGCTCTAAATTAAGTTCTAATGTCGCTTCTTAAATAAAACGTTTGCTATCACATTGTTATTTTGGGGTTAAGCCCCTCCCTGAGGGTATCATCTGTGTTAAACATCAAAGCCTCTACCCTCTGAGAGCTTAATCACATCTATCAAAGCGTCTATCTAACAATCGCTTAAGGTATACCGCAAAAAGTCGGCGTTGTAATCCCTATTTGAATAAGGTGTCATTTACCTTCGTGTTTAAAGCCACTTTTATGCAAGATTTTCTTTTGTTTGAAGTCCAGGCATTTTGTCTATGAAACACAAACCAAATACTATTTTGAACCCAATTCTTTTTTAATAGTAATTGTGCTGTCGTTTTAGAAACAATTTGGTGGATTTCTTGAGGTTTGTAACACTTGACAGGTTTACTGTTGAAAAAAAACCCCACTGATTTGTAGACTATTAAATTTTTTGATTTCAAAAATAAAAAAATTTTTTTTTTTTTCAGTTTATTGAAAAATTAGTGTCAACCGGCTGTACAAGAAACTCAAGCATATTCTTTGTTATTTACGGTTAAAAGTTAAAATTTTCGGCGGCTCTCTTGAATTGCCAGAGAGAAGTTCCGTAAGAAATGGGGTTTTTATATGATCAGTAAAAGAATTTTGCTTTGAAAAAAGACCAATTTTGCTTTAAGGTAATAATTGTGAATGCATTGGCTTTTTGACTTTATATAAGAGCTTGAAAAAGTTAGATATAACACATTAGTGACACAAGATTTTATTGCTTCTGCTATACACATTCAACTTTTTTTCTTTGACTCATAATTGCCCCGATATTGAATTATAAGGCTCAGGTAAAATTTAAATTGATCAGACAGGAAGTATGAACTTGTCATGTTTTGCAAATGGATTTTTTTACAAAGACAAAGTCGGTTGTACATGTACCAATTTGTAGAGTTATAAGGTAACATAGAGAAACAAGGGGCAATTTAGTATTTAACATACCAGATAGGCACTTCCTTCATCTTGGAAGTTGCTGTAGTTTCATGTCGCGTACATATTACTCATTAAGCATAACCCATTGGATAGTTTCAAAAGCAGCCAACTAGTTTTCAAAGATATTGCAAAAACGTTCATTGAAGAAGCAACATAATATGAAAGAAATGTATACACCAACATTGTTTAGGCTAAATATAATATATTCTATCATTATTATGTATGTATCTAATGGGCTTACAATGTCCAATCAAGTCTAAACAGGATGAGTTCAACAAAAAGGTACCATTCTGGTAAGAGATGGAACTGAAGGTATTACAATGTAAAAGATCATCCGAACTATTAAAGGAGGCATACGAAGGCTAAATTAAGTTGTAATTGATAGCCATGAATGATTTTTCACGTACCAGATATTCACTTTTTTCCAGTCTTTCCTTTTGAGCAAATATAAGACAACTGCCCATTTTACTGTTAACCTTGATTTTCTGTGGTGATTAAATTCAGATAATTTATCAATCTATTTTAGTTTCATTCATGTACATGGTAGAATTCATAAACGTTTTATAAAAGACACACAAATAACATAAAAGGCACTTGGCCATGAAATTAATTTAACATTGGACATAAGATATAACTTTGGATAACATGCATTTACTACATATCAATAGATAAACTTTATAATGGACGACAATCGCTTTACAGGAATTTATGTTTTAATCATAGTTAAACACCCTGTTAAGTTTTGTATTTACAACAACACCACAGGAGTCTTAATGATTAATTACTCAGTATAAAAGATTTCCTTTGCTATTCACTGAATAAAATCTGCCATAAAAAATAGCATTAGTAAAATACTGAAAACATGCCCCACTGACCTAGTAAAATTGTGTAAAGAAATGATCAGATCAAGTATAAACCGATTTACAATTACAACCTAAACTTAAATAAAGATATCAAGGATTTAGCAACTTATGGTAGCCTCGTACAAATCGTATATGGGGAAATTTATAATCATTGAAAACATATTTTAAAACAAATACATCACAAATATAGACTTTCCATAAAATGAACTGTCTTTAATAATAATGCAAATATACTTAGTCATTAAAGCTGTTTCAAAAAGTATTTACAGTGATTAAAATTGTTCAAATAGTCGGAAGTCGCTGGTTGAATTGCTCTTTAAAACCATGGGGTATAACTGCTCATATATCAATGCAATTAGGAATTCCCATAGTTGTCTTATATCTTTTCTAGTAAGGCGCATATTTTAGTTCATTTAGAATGAATATTTTGAAACCAGAAAAAATACAAAACGTAAAATCGCATCCTACTATAGAATTTAGTGCAATATGTACTTGAACAAGCTTCCCAAGCGCTACTTCCGTTTAAACAAATGCTTTTCTACTTAAAATACAGTCATGTATAATTTCTATACTAGCAGATGAAAAACAATTTAAATGTTAAACTTTTTAATCTCACGTGTAACTGGTTTACCACAAAGAACTTGTACGTAAGAATCTTGAAAATTCACATGAAGTAATAAATTAACACCCAAATTAATTAAATAATAACGCACGTGTACGAAAACAACATGAACAAAGTCAGACCACTTTGTTTAGGAAGAACTGGTATCATGTTCGATGAGAATTCTGTCCATATATATCTTCGTTTAGAGACACTGAAGTAGTTACTTAGTGTCGTTTCAAAATACCAATGTCACTTGGGAAGCTCTAACCTAACATATTTACAACCATTTTCCGATGAAATTCCGAAGATTAATGTAAATACAGTTTGTCATAACCAATTGTGGTACATTTTCTGAGTCTCTGTTTAACATGTTTTTCGCAATACCAACAGTTTTTCGTCGGTTGTACCGTTCTTACCCATTTTTCATTCCTTTATTAAAATGCCCGGCGTATTGTCGACATAGTGTAATCTTGCGATGATACCAGAAGTCAACAATTTTAGGTCGCTGGAATCCAGAATGGCGTATTATTGATAATTCCATGGAATTAATAATTCAATAAAAAAGCGTGACTCAACATAAAAATGTAGATTTATAACCTGATTAGTTAAATAATAGTTCTAACTAAATATATCAATATACATGTATGTAGTTTACATACACATTTACATAAATACAGCCGGCCAATATAAATCACCTGTAAAGCATTCATTTTTGATACAACTTTCTATATGAACTACTGCAGAATTGCTCATGTCTGTGTAATGGAATTTCCCCATTTGTATCTTGTCAAGTAAGGCGCAATTTTTACAATACGCTCTTTGCTCTTCTGGGAAATGTTTAATAGGGCTATATTACGTCACTCACAAATACATTGCAATCTTAGAAAAAGACCATGAAAGTAGTTGTCACGAAATCTGTATCTGATTTAGCATGACAATCGCTCCTACTCATGTGAATTTAGGTGCAAGCGGATATCTGAAGATGTAGTATAACAATACTCGTACTTCTTAAATCAGTCATTTCAATAGTCTAGTGTTTAAACTATCATAATGATAAAGACCTTATAAAACTACTCTCACGTGTAACTGGTTTTTACCAAAAGAACATGTACGTAGGAATCTTACAATTCAGCATAAATAAACGTTAAGTCAATTACAATTTGACTAACAATTAAACGCATGTGCTAATAAAACATGAACAACACTCAGCAGCAGCACTTGAAAAAAGAACTGGCATCACGTTTATAGAATTCTCCCATATCTATCTTCGTGTCCGGAGTCACCGACAGATAGTTACTTAGTGCGTCGTCCTTAGTATACCAATGTCCACCTGGGTTCCCTCTAACCCTTGTAGATTCTCCACCATTTTCCGATGTAAATTTTTGCGGTTCAGTTTATGTGAAACGTTTGTATAATCGGAATTGTGGTACATTTTCCCAGTTCTGTAGCTGTCGAAACGCCCAAAGTCGTCGGTTGGTCCGCTGTGACCCAATTTCCATCCTTAATCATAACAGATATTATCGGAATATCTTCTATTTTGCATCTGAATAAAAAGCAGATACTGATAAGTACTCCGACCAAAATTACGCATAAGAGAGTAACGGTGGCATTGTATCCCTCACCCAAGTACCCGACTAATTTAATAACCGCATCTCCAGGCATGAGGGCCACCATCATATTTCTGTTACGTATATAGTCATTCACCAAAAGCAGCAGTTCTTGGTGACACCCATTTTCATTTTCGCAAACCAATGCAGTAAGAAGGAATGTTGTAGAATGTAGGCCGTTCTATGCAGTACTTGTGTAATCTGACCTTTTGGACAGTTTTTTTCTTTAATATCTCCTAAAACCTATCAGGAAGCCAGTCCGGTCATGGTTTGGGGGAATTCCATTGCCAGCATTTTCAAAAGATCTGAAAAGATTATCTCCCTTGAATATACCTTGAGTATCTAAGATAATTGTCTTACTGGATTGTCTCCCTTAGACAACGACGTCATGATATGCACGGTCATATGAAAAATTGGTGAAGAAATCAAATAGTCATCTCATTGAGACTACGTGCAGAATCAGTATTTCAAGCCCGTGACCTTAAGGTCAAGATCACAGTTAGGGGTAATTGTCTTTTCGTGTCCGCTCCAAAGCTCTAAAACCCTGTGTAGGACTTTTACGAGACTTGGGTCAAATGTCCAACTCATCACGTGCAAAGCCCATGTGATAACCTCCCAGGGCCAAGAACCAGTTAGCATCTTAGGGGTATTTTATTTGATTTAAAGATAATTTCCATATCTTTTACACCCTTTGGATGATTTTCATGACACTTAGCTCAAGTATTAATCAAGACAATGCAAATAGCACACTGATGATGTTTCAACTATGTTAAATCAAGGTTAATGTCATTCATAGGGTTCATTTATTTTCTCTTCCCGATCCCGGGACGGATTTCATGGAAAATCTGGTACTTGTCATCTTATCAGGAGCAACGGTCGTGCCCAAGTCGGGTTTTAATCCCGCAGCCCTGGTAAGGTGACGGTAGCACTACAAAAGGACATGTGTAATTTGAACCTTACGGATTTACTTGAAGTAATAAATGTTTATACACAATTACAATTACAACAATTACGCATGTGCAAATACGTAACAAATACGATATTTCGTAAACCCCTTAAATGATTTTTCTTGAAAGTAAGGCCAAGATATTTTCTCATGCAGACGATCAATGTCAACGTAAGGTCATAACAGAATAAAAAAAAACGTTCTTTGTCAGGTTATGGTCAATGTCACAATTCAGGGTCAAATGTCATGAGACTATATCTGCCAAGCCATCCGACGGATGTTAGAGAAACTTATTCAGATGTTCACCATTATCAAAATGATTTGCATAGTTTTTATCTCCGCTATATTGGTTCAATGCTAAGATCAAAGGTCATATGACTTAAAGTTTGTGCCCGCCTTGCAACTCCTGAACAAAGCACTGGATTTAAAAGAGCATTTCACAAATGTTAGTTGTTGAGAATAGGGTTATGAGAGAAGCAATTTATTAATAGTGTTTATGGGGGAAATTTCAATCACGTTCAGTGATAGCTCTAGTTAAGAAATTTGGCCGTTAGTTTCTTACGAGAGATTTTTATCATTTTCTAGCCGTTGCAAAATCATTATCATTTCAAGGATTATGATAGAGTATAATACAAGGATATTTATCATAAAGTTTCAGAAAGTTTTGTCCAGTGTAAGTGAATACCAGTATGTTGTATAAGTTAAAATTGTGACGACACATGACGGGCACAGATTTACACTAATAGATCACCATGAGCACCCAAATGGTTACCAGCGAGCAAGAAAGTGGATGGTGAATATGAACTATAGAAGATATCTTTAATTAAAAAAACTCTTTGTACACTAGTTTGTTACTATGAAAGAAACATACCTTTCTTCACACAAATCATCTAACGTCTCGCCGATTTTTGTATGTGGGTGCGCACTATTCCTGTCAAAAAAGACATTTATAGAATCCTGAGAAAATAATATTTTATTAGGCTGTAGATACATAACTGCTACACACACTTCAATGTTCCATATATTTGTATATGCATTTTCTAAAAGTTTATTTTTAGAAATATGGAAAATCCAAAAACATACCGGTATTTGAAATTGTGCCAGTATCTACCTGGCAAACATGTGCCGGTTTTATTATTGCAATTTATTAATGATCCTCATTGTGTATCTATTCAAATATTTTTCTTAGTTTATACTAATTTATTTTAGCTCGATTGGGAAGAAAGATTCAAGCTTATCGAGTCACTCCCGCGTCCGCTTCCTGGAAAAACCAGTACTTGTGTCATATGAGGAGGAACGGTCGTGACCCCATTGTGGCTCGAACCCGCAACCCCCGTGGTGAGCGCCAGACACCTTAACCTCTACACCACCGCTCCCCTCAAATATTTTACTGCAAGCAATATACAATGTAATAAATTTAGAAATGTTGTTCGAGTTGCTCCAGATTACAAAAGTACTTTTAGGAATTTCCAAATATAAATTTGACATTTTCCCAATTTCCATTTGGTTTGCGATATCAAAAACAAATACCAACCAGCAGACTTTGTGAGAATGTTAAGATAATTGTGAATGCTTAGTTATTTTTTATAAATGTCCAGATTATTTTAAACAGATTTAGGAGTCATGGTAGGAACATTTCCTATTTAATGTCTCGTATTCTAAGATTTTGTAAATTTCAGTTGTATAGAAACAATCAAGTTCTACACTACACTTACACACACCATCCTCTCATCTTGTGTGAAGTTTCAACAAAACCCCTTTAAAAGATTAGGAGTTAGGCTCCGGACAAAAGTGTGAAGCTGTGACGGACAGACGGACGGACAAAGCAGAAACTGTATGTTAACCCTTAGGGAAGCGTAAAAATCATTTCATTCATATTTTATTTTAGTGAACATTGAATAAAATAAGTGCACATATTTTAATTTTCACTAAGTATTTATGATGGGCTCATAAGATAGTCACGTGGACGACTATGCGGCAGTTATTGCATTTTATCGTTCTTTACATTTAAATCGTATCAAGATTGCGTGACAGTTGTGTATAAATCATATTGTATTGCCGTTATTTAACAAATGGATGGAGTATTGCCATGCAATACAAAGTCCCCAACCGGATATGACTGGATGAGATGAACATGTTCAGTATAAATATCAATCTTCGACATAGCCCCTTCTCTTGCACCTGTGACATTTCAACTACACTGGGTACGTTTTATTCCCACAGAAGTCCGCATAGTACATATTAGATTGTTGTACATGTTTCCTATGTCACATTTGAATTGTCTTTTAAAACGGCAAAACATCATGATTTTTTCAATTACATAATTACGATGTAACACGGGACATACATGTTTCAACGTTTGCTTTCGCTAATAATATACAGCGTGTGCGGCTATTTCATCTTTGTCTAAAAACATTAAAACGAAACTTAACACGTCTTCTTCTCCGTTTGAAATATTTTGAAACTATTTCAAAACGACCCTCTATACTTTGATTTCGAGCACTGAGCCGTGAATGCACTTTTAACTTATTGTAAAACAACGGTAAAAATGTAGCTCAAGTGTCAAATTAAGACTATACCAAGCTGGCCACAGTGGTCCGGTAAACACATTTACACTATGTAATAAAATAAAATTTGTGCAGCTGCATTGTTACAATTTTTACATTTAAAATCTTTAACACCTGTTTTCATATAGTATTACATGAAATAACAATGAAAAATACAGTCATGTCGAATTACACACCGCTACGATTTAAAAAGTAATTGTGCCAAGTTGAAAACTTGTAAGTCATGCCTGATTACTTCGAGTTAGCTATCTATTCTCACTCGGACATTTTCGGAACGTCCGGCTTTCTTCATAATTTGTCTATAATCTTTCAAGTTTTCTTCAAATGGCTTTTAAAAAACAAGTGCTGGTGCCGAGTGTGACATTTCACAAGCTACACAAAGTAATCTACTAGTTGTGCATCTTTACTTTGAACATAACCTATGATACATTACACAAAAAATAATACTCGTAATGTTGCCGATACATTTATTTACTACTATGTAACTTGGAAGCCGAAAAATACTACATAGATCTAATAACATTTTTTAGAGTAATTTCAAATTAGTTTACAAAAAGATCGTTTCTTAATACACTATTAAGAAGTTAATTTCCCTGTAGTTGTCAATGTAAGTGCATGATAAATAACTATCCTAAAACTGAAATGATATCGAGTTTGTAGGGAGTAAAGATTTTAGACTTACAGTCTTTGATTATAACCGCATTAGATATGGTAGTGTCCATAATAAATTGTAGACTCGTCATTTCACTCTATTTTTACCTCTCAATCTGTCTGAAATTATTTGTAGTTGTCAATGTAAGTGCAAGACAAATAAATTTCCTAAGTGTATACATATAACCACATTCAAAATTGTAGTACCCAAAATAAATTTGTAGACTCGTCATATCACGCTATCTGTCAGAGATGTAATCACTTCAGATTGTAAGGAAAATGGATCTTGTGTAGACTCACAAAACTTTGCTACAACAACATGGTGCAGAGGAACTGGATAGATTTATCTCCCCGTCGAACATGCCACTGCTGAGGTGTGCTTGTGCAACCCAATTGGTTTGGTGTACTTTTAATATTGTGATTCTTGAATCCATGAAGTGATTTTACAAACCCAAATACATGAGAACAGTGTCGAGTCAATCTGAAAAAATATGTGTACCAAACATCATTTACAGATACTCAAATAAGAGCCAATTAAGAGCACGTGTGTTTTATATTTATACGAAATATATGGACATTCGCCAAAACAATCAGGCTGTCATTTTTCAGAATCATAATTTTGTAACATGTTTGAATATTGAAACGATTTAATTACAGCCCGGTGAGCTTATAATAGGTTTGAGCGTTTGCTTACCATATTGACATTGCAGGTTCAAACCAGGATCTTAGACATTTTCCCCCCTAAAGTATTCGATGTAGAATCTAGATCAAGGGGTACGTGTACAACGTGCACACCTGGAATTAACATACAGTTCGTCTATTTAGCACAATATAAAAAACAGTATTTATCTATTCTAAACTGATGCTCTACTGTAGATATCTTATTAACTATGGGTTAGAAGACTAGCATTTATTTTGCACACATATATTTACCCAACCTTACAAGCGAGCACTACTCTGTTATCTTGTCGTTAAGAGTCTCAATGCGAAGGCTATGTGGCATTCAATCTCCAGCATCTCGACGAAACCTTTATTTTGGATTTGGTTTCAGAATACATTTTTATTAGTGTGAATGTAACCTTGGCCTTAAGACCCCTTCCTTGATAAACGTTATTCGGGAGAAATTTTGATATATTGTTTAGCATATTATGCTGTATTTTTGACGGCCACCATCTTGGATGTTGAATTGTGAGGCATTGCAACAGCACGAGGTGCGGAAAATATAGGATATTTACACAAAGACATGGTACATGGTTGCGATCATTACACAATAACATAATGTTTTGATTTGGTAAAACGTTTGACCTGTTTTCGTATAAATCATCCAAAGTTTCTCCAATCATATAATTAGAATGTGGGCTAAGTCTATCAAAAAAAGGCTGAATTGAATCTTGAGTAAAATACATTTCACTTGGTCGAATATACATCAATGCCTGCAGAGCTAGATATTCATTTTCTGAAAATACCATGACTAATTAGCTGTTATTTTCTAAAAATATCGTGACCTAAATATGTTCCGCATTGTCTATGTCTATTTTAGTTCCATAACTTGTTGGATTTACTGTAATCTGTGTAAAACTTTAGATTTTAGATTTTTATTTTAAGATTTTACGCGATTTTAGGAAATTTTGTTTCTTTTTACGCCAGCGATTATGCCTTTCCTTTTACCGTCCGAGATATTTTTCTCCAAGAGATATATCTCAGATACATATGGGCCTTTGTGGAATAAAAAGAAAATTGGAGAATACTTGGATGACATTTGCAATGACAGGTACTCAATTATTTTGTACACAAATTAACAAGATCATAGTTGTGCGGATACGCCCGTATATACATGTATACACAGTAAATCTGATATATAAACCTGAGGTGTACAATTTTCGGGGTATAATTACTATTTCACACACAAAAAAAAAACATTTGCGTGGTGGAAACTGAAAAAAGTGTGTGTTTGTTTTGTGAAAATGAATGTTGCTAGTAGGGATATTATAATTATAGGAAGACAATGGATGAGATCCTGGACAGCCGAGAAATATTAATTTCATCATTGTAATAAATAAAATCTCTGTGTTGGGTTGGTACTGCAAGTTTTACAGAATAGGACTTTCCCTATCACAAAATTGAAATATAGACCTCCAGAAAATTGTACAATCAACCCATCTATGCAGTAAATTTTACTATATATTTCAAAGCTTGGTTTATGTATCAAGGTTTTCTGTGTATACAGGCCTTTACATTGAATGAAAGCTTTTTTTAGAAAATTTAACGTTTTACCAGAATGTCTAATGCTTTAAATTTCCTTTCGTTGTTATAATTTAATCTTTACTCATTGATTTGTTCTCGATTACAAAACAAGTTCTTCAAACTCAGTCACTCTCACAGATGAAATCAACCGCGTTCGTTGTTCTATATAGGTTTAACGCCCGTTGAAACTGTATTTCAGTCATTGTTACAGGTCATCAACTGTCTCACAAAGAAAAATATGCCCTTCCCATCTTTGAAATTTTGTATGGCCCTTTATGAAAAACGGTCACAATGATCTTTATTGTTTATATACTGACTCCAAAAAAACACAGAGTCATAAAAAGACACTCGCTTGTCATTGAGAGAAAGCCGTTATTCAGCCAAAGGTTACCGTCAACTTGACCATCAACCTATTGAGTCCAAAAATCAGTAGATATCATTTACAGGCCATTGTAAGCATGACTGGCAAGTTGGAAAGTAGGCCAAAACTTTCTTTAGTTATTGAGCGGAAACTTAAATCTAACGAAGGGACGGACGACCAGCGCCATCACATAATATAGCCCTCAGGGCGTTTTCAATAATTCAAGATTTTCAAGATTAGTCACGTTAGTAGATACGGCGTTCGTTCAAAAATCTAGAGGATCTGGATTCGTTACACGGCCACTAGACCATATAAACAAATTAGTGGCTCACATTTGATATCTCCGTCTGGCTGTTATGTCGTCCCTTTCCGCAGAACCTTTTGTCCTTTTCTCTTTGTGTCGTTCTGTTCATCTAGGCAAGACGACAATGGTAGCTTTATCTTCCAAGCCTCACCACAGCCACATCAAAATAAAATGCCGAATCCGTAACATTGTTTTATGTAGGGCGTAACGCAACGCCAATTCACAGAAGTTCGATTTTTTGCTCCTCGGGGATGGGCTAATGAGGCGCTATTACTACAGTAGTTTATCTATGGCACAATAGTTTAACTTTTCAGACGCAAGTGCGCAGACATGCCGCAATTGCAGGTTAACCGACCACTCGGAAGAGTATTTGGAAGATGGGTGGCTCAAGACAATGAGACTTTATGGATATACAAACAACTGGAAAAGAATGGAAAGTGTATGAAGATTCAGGTGGAAGAAGTTGGCTGCTTTTTATCTTGGATCTCTTTCTCATCAGCGAAAATGGGTGGCACTTCATTTGCACAAGTAAAAGGCGATCCAGGAGGACAAATGTACGAAACAGAGGAAGGCGTTTTTGACAGTTTCAGACAGTTTAAGTCAAAAACATATGAACACGTTGTTTGTTTCGGGATAATTGTCATTATATTTATTGTGCTGCGTATAATTTTGTATGTTTATCTTTGACATTTAGATATCAGGACTTGAACTCATTGAAGTGACAGAAATCATTTCCTATCATATCTCAATTACAAAGACATAATAATGAAGAAAGAGGTTTCATTTCCTATGTAGATATTGTACCTGTTATTGTAATTGTAAACGCCCTATAGGCAAAGGTGAAAGTCCCAGTAGCACTTTGGATGTAAAATATCTTATCGGGAAAATTTACCGATATTTACCGATATTTGCAAGATTAGTTCAAGAAACAGGTACCCTGGTGCGAAATGGAACAACAGGTCACACAAGATCATCAGAAACTTTATAGGAGGCTTAACCAAGCTGAAATAGATAGCCATAGGCAATGGGTCACTTGCCATATATTTACTATTTTCCAGGCATTCCCTTCACTTTTTAGCAAATGTAAGATCCTAACAAATTTACTGTAAACCTTGATTTTCTGTGGTAATATATTCAGATAATTTATTTACTTATGCATTTATTTATTTCAGTCTCATCCATATAGAAAGTAACACTCTTAAAGACAATTAAAATGTCCTTCATAAGTGACCCCCCCCCCCCCCAAACCGCAGGTGGTCAAATATCTTAATCGTTTTATTGCCCCTTATCAGTTTTAGACCTGACCAGCGCACTCGCACTCGCACACGTAAATGTAAACGTACAGCGTACAACTGCCTAATTTCGGGGGTGATCTCAACGATTCTAGTATCATAGGAATTCTTGGTTACGTTCATTATTAAAAAGTCTTCATCGTTATGCAATACCATTCACTATTATACTAATAATAGTTATTAATATCGTGTGCTGTAGAACTAATACAAGATTAAACATATACTCCATCATCTTAATCATCATGAAGAGATTCACCTTGCAATAAATTAATCAATAATCAGTTTCACCACAATCGTCGGTTTCATGAGAGTCATTGTCCCATCAACATCAGTTGTAACATTATGAAAATAAAACAAATGATGTCCCCAACACAGGTTTTCAATGGTTCCGGGAAAAAATCTAGATTTAGACAAAAAATCTTCAAGTGACCTTGACAAAAAAGACAACAGTGATATGACCAAAAAAAAATATGAGAATTTAAAAAATACATTGACACCCCGCCCCCTCAATGAAAATCTTTTATTAATATTAAAGAAAAAAAACATATATAAAATTACAATGACCTTGAACCCCGCACCCAGAAAATATTCTTTTTTTTCAAAACAATTTTAGAATTTAAAAAATCTTTTTTAGTAACAATGACATTGACCCCCGAAAATATTTTTTTAGAACAATTTAAAAACAATCGTTTTTTCAATAACAGTGACCTTCACCTAGTATCTCGTTACCTAAATGCAATGCAAATCTCCACATAAGCTACCTACACACTGATGTTCATTATAATCGTCACTCCGAGTATAGCCTGAGTTATCGATTGGAATCTTATTTTCTATTTTTTTAACAGTTACACTGACCTTGATTTTAGTGACCCAAAATGCAATTCCAAGCTTCCTCTCAATACAGTCTTCCTACGCACCAAGTTTGATTGCAATGGTCACTCCTACCTCGAGTTATTGAGCGGAAACCATTTTTCTATTTTTAGTAAGAGTGACCATGACCTTGAGCATGGAGCCCTTAATGCAATCGCAAACTTCCTCTAAAGTTATTGAGCAGAAACCAAATGTTTGACAACCATCCGCCCGCCCGACATACGACAACGCCATTGTAATTACCAGGTTTTAAGAAAAAAACTGGTTAATAATAATTTCTTTTTCTAGATTTCTCTCGGTACGATTGAAAACATGTGTTGGGGACATTATTTGTTTTATTTTGATAATGTTACAACTGATGTTGATGGGAGAATGACTCTCATGAAAACGACGATTGTGATGAAACTGATTATTGATTCATTTAATTGCAAGGATGAATCTCTTCATGATGATTATGATGACGGTGTATATGTTCAATCTTGTATTAGTTCTACAGTTCACGAATAGTAATGATTATTATGAAAATAATAGTGATATTATATAATGATGGAGACTTTTTAAAAATGAACGTAACCAAGATTTCATATGATACTAGAATCGTTTGAGATCACCCCCGAAATTAGGCAGTTGTACGTTGTACGTTTACATTTACGTGTGCGAGTGCGAGTGCGCTGGTCAGGTCTTTTAATCCTCTCTGATTAGGTACAGCAGCGTGTCAGTAGACTTGATATGTAGTACAATAGTAGAACCATAAATTTTATTGATTTGTACAGATAATTGATTTATAACTTATTTCCTGTTGTTTATATAAACTGTTTTATATAATAATGACATTTTACTTTTATTGCAGGATATGAAAAATATTTTAGATAAATGCAGTAAACTGTTATTTTAAAGTTATACTGAGAAAGTTAATATGCTCAAGTAATTAAGCACCTTCCAGTGGTGTGGCCTGAATGCATTTTTGATGTATAAAGAATCCTTCTGACTATTTATTTCTTTGTAAATTATAAGTGCAACTGAACGCTTCTTCTAACTGTAAAATAAGCTAAAACTAAATTTCTCTTATGTATCAAGTGTAACATCTAATCTTAGTGATAATTGGTTTGTTGTAACAGTAATTGATTGAGTATTTAAAACATTACTCAATCTCACTTTCAAATCACAGTTATTTTCCAGTAATCTAAAAGTAAAAAAAAATAGTTTATGTTTCTGTCATATAAGAAAATAATTTTGATATAATAATAAGTGTTGATTTTTTTTATAATCTAATTTGACTGGGAATAACGTACATGTACCTTAAAGGCAACTGCGAAAATAGAATAATAACATCTTATGAAGGTCTTAAAATTTATGTATAACTAACATCCCTTTCCTACATTATCTGTACATAATGTAAGGAAGTTATACAGTAGCTGAATATGGTAAACAGAAGCTAGTCTACTAGTGACCAGTCATGTTAATTGACATCTACTGTGAATTTGCTGTGAATTCGCATGGCTGACTGGACCCCTGTGGTGAATACCCCACATTCCTGTTCAATTGTCTTTAAACGTTTGATAAAAGACACGCAAATAACATAACAAGAGCTGTCCCTCACAAGTGACGAATGCCCCCGAAAGAGGTGTCTCACAGTCTTTGTCCTCTCCAAGTGCTCAATAATTGTGGCATGTAATTTTAAAATCCATGCGACACATCGGCTTGATGTGCTTGATATTTGAGCCAAGTTATTTTTAAATCAATCAATGCATGACAAAGTTATAGTCCAGACACGAATGTGTGCATATATACAGGATTCCATTACCTTCTAGCTCTAAGTGTGACCTTGACCTTTGATGTACGAACGTGGGTCTTGCACGCAACACATCGCCTTGATGTGCTTAACATCTGTACCAAGTTATTTTAAAATCCTTCAATGCATGATAAAGTTATAGTCCCGACAGGAATGTGTGCATATATACAGGATTCTATTACCTCCAAACTCTAAGTGTGACCTTGACCTTTGAAGATAGGGACGTGGGTCTTACACGCGACACATCATCTTGATGTGCTAGACATTTAAAATCCTTCGATGCATGACAAAGTTACAGTCATAAATGGAGGATTCCAGTGTGAGCTTGACCTTTGAGGTAGGGATGTAGGTCTTGCACGCGACACGTCGTTTATGTGCTAGACATTTGTGCCAAGTTATTTTTAAATCAATCAATGCATGACAATGTTACAGTCCGGACACAAATGCATATATAGAGGATTTCATTACCTTCAAACTCTAAGTGTGACCTTGACCTTTGAGGTAGGGACATGGGTCCTGCACGCGACACGTCGTCTTGATATGCTGAACATTTGTGCCAAGTTATTTTTAAATCCTTCAATGCATGACAAAGTTACAGTTCGGACACAAATATGTGCATATATACAGGATTCCATTACCTTCAAACTCTAAGTGTGACCTTGACCTTTGAAGTAGGGACGTGGGTCTTGCAAGCGACACGTCGTCTTGATGTGCTAGACATTTGTGCCAAGTTATTTTAAAATCCTTCAATGCATGACAGAGTTACAGTCCAGACACGAATTTGAAAGTAGGGACGCACAGACAGACAGAAAGACGAACGGACGGACGGTGCGATTTTAATATGCCACTTTTCGGGGGCATAAAAAGTACATGGCCATTATATTATAGAACTATAGATGATTACATGATGTTATTAACTTAACATTGCACATAAACAACATTGGATAACATGCATTTACTTAGTTGTAAAAATATATAATCACTTTACAAGAAGTTAATTTGTATCAAAGTTAAACCCTTATATAAATTATATTTGCAACGTTGACACTGTACTCTTGATTACAACTTATTACACAGTATAAAAGTTTGGTTACCATTGCTAATTTCTGAATGAAATCTGCCACAAAAAGAAGCATTAGTAAAATACTGAAAAGAAAAATGCTCTACAGAGCTAGTAAAAGTGTCTGAAGAAATGATCAGATCAATAATTAACTCATTAGCAATTATTACCTAAACGTAAATAAAGATGGCAAGGATTCAGCATCTTATATTACTACAAATTATATAAAACTTATTATTATATTATCAATCTATTTAGATGTTAAACATATAAAACGAATGTGGCGTAAAACACCATAAGAAGTGCAGATTTATTACTTTGATCATTTAAATACCGACTAAAATATATCGATATATGTAGTTTACATACACAAAAACAGCTAACAAATTAAGTTCTGATTAAACGCCAATTTAAATCACCTGTACAGCATTCATGTCTTCAATACAGCTTTCTATATGACCTACTGCAGTGTTGCTCATCTCTAAAGTAATCAAATAATATAATTTTTAAAATATATAATTCAAAATTATGCTTGTTTTCAGATAACACACATTGCTATTCTTCATAATGACGTTTGTAACGTCAAAACAGTTATTTTAACGTCAGTATATTTGACGTTGTAGATTGCCATGTTACACATTCATTTGACATGTATGAAGGTATTTTCTTGAAATTTCACCCGATAACATATGATTTGTTGTCAAGTATTTTGCTTGTTTTAATTTTGTTGTCATTTCTCAGCTTTTCAATAAATCCTCATTTTGATTGACTGTGTCCTAATTTTCACTTTTTCGAAGGTGAAAGAATAAGTGGTTGCTATGGTAATATGCTTTATGATAAAGACTTGATAGAATCATTATCATGCATATTTGTGAATGCCATTTCTAATAAACATCATTTTTTAAATGTTCACGTCTAGTCGAAATTTGGTGAAAATTGGTCATTTGTCTTTTTACATTTGCCCAAAAATAATAAAAGCTCATCTGGTCCCATTTTCCCAGTCACAGTCACAATTATAATGGTATTACCCCATTTTTTGTCTTGTCTAGAAAGATGCATGTTTTACAAAAGGCTCTTTGCTCTTCTCTGAAATTGTTAAAAGGACTAATTAACGTCACTAACAAATAAATTGCAATCTTATAAACAGACCGTGAAAATAGTAGTCGTGAAATCTGTATTTGGTTTAACGTGAAAATCGCTCTTACTGATAAGCATTTACGTTCAAGTTAAGATCTGTAGATACAGTTGAACGATGCCATTAAATGCTTACCGTTTAAACAAATGCTTCTCGTAGTTCATAAAACAGTCAAAAGTATAATTTCTGTATCTAGTGGATGAAACAAATAAGTAAAGTAATAAACTTATTAGTCCCACGCGTTACTGGTTACCATGTATGTTAGATCTTACAATTCACATGAAGTAATAAATTAACACAATAACGATTACAATTACGCATGTGCTAAAAAAACATGAACAACAGTCATCAGGTCCACTTGAGGAAGAGCTGGCATCACGTTTATATAATTCTTCCATATTTATCTTCGTGTCATGAGGCACCGACATATGCTTACTTTGTGCGTCGTCCTTTATATACCAATGTCCACCTGGGTTCCCTCTAACCCTTACAGATTCTCCACCATTTTCCGATGTAAATTTCCGCGGATTTATGTGAAACGTTTGTATAATCGGAATTGTGTTACATTTTCCCAGTCTCTGTAGCTGCGGAAACACCCAAAGTCGTCGGTTGTCCGCTGTGACCCATTTTCCATCCTTTATCATAACAGATATTATCGGAATATCTTCTATTTTGCATCTGAATAAAAAGCAGATACTGATAATACTCCGACAAAATAACGACTAAGAGAGTAACGATGGCATTGTATCCCTCACCCAAGTACCCGACGCATTTAATGACAATCTAAGGCAGAGGGCCACCATCATATTTCTGTTTCGCTGTATAGACATTTAAGGAAATCAGTCCACCTGGTGACAACCATGTGATTTCGCAAACCAATTTTGTCCTGAAGGAATGTTGTAGAATGTAATCCGCTATACAGTACTATGTGAATCGGACCTTTTGGAGAAATGCTTTTTTATAATATCTAAAAACCTATCAGGAAGCCAGTCCGGTCATGGTTTGAGGGAATTCCATTGCCAGCATTTTCAAAAGACCTGAAAAGATTATCTCCCTTGAATATACCTTGAATATCTATTGTCTTACTGGATTGTCTCCCTTAGACAACGACGTCAGGATACGCACGGTCATATGAAAAATTAGTGAAGAAATCAAATGGCCATCTAATTGAGACCACGCGCAGAATCAGTATTTCAAGCCCGTGACCTTAAGGTCAAGATCACAGTTAGAGTAATTGTCTTTTCGTGTCCGCTCTAAAGCTCTAAAACCCTGTGTAGGACTTTGACGAGACTTGGGTCAAATGTCCAACTCATCACGCGCTAAACCCATGTGATAACCTCGCTGGGCCAAGAACCAGTTAGCATTTAGGGGTATTTTATTTCATTTAAAGATAATATCCATATCTTTTACACCCTTTGGATGATTTTCATGACACTTGGCTCAAGTATTAATCAAGACAACGCAAAAAGCACACTGATGATGTTTCAACTATGTAAAATCAAGGTTAATGTCATTCATAGGGGTCATTTATTTTTTCGCGTCCTCTCTATATCTCGGATAAACTTTTTAAGAGTTTCATTATCCTTGGGTCGAATGTCCATCTCATGGTGGCAACTTGCAAATTCTATGTTTTAAGGTCAAGGCCACTAAGGGGTCAAATATCATACGACGATATTAGTATTTTACTTAGTTTATACTAATTTATTTTAGCTCGATTGTGAAGAAAGCTTAAGCTTATCGAGTCACTCCCGAGTCCGCTTCCTGGAAAAACCAGTACAATGTACTTGTGTCATATGAGGAGGAACGGTCGTGACCCCAGTGGGGTTCGAACCCGCAGCCCCCGTGGTGAGCGGCAGACACCACAAAGAACATGTAAGAAAGAACCTTACAATTTACATGAAGTAATAAATTAACACAATTACAATTACAACAATCACGCATGTGCAGATACGTAACAAATACGATATTTCGTAAACCCCTTAAATGATTTTTCCTGAAAGTAAGGCCAAAAAAACAAAAATAATATCAAACAGGGAAATTTTCTCATGCAGTCGATCAATTTCAACGTAAGGTCATGAAACTTACTATATGCCCTGAATTTGAAATGTACATATTGTTAATACAGAATGAAAAAAAACGTTCTTTGTCAGGTTATGGTCAATGTCACAATTAAGGGTCAAATGTCATGAGACTATATCTGCCAAGCCATCCGACGGATGTTAAAGAACATTATTCAGATGTTCACCATTATCAAAATGATTTGCAAAGTGTTTATCTCCGCTATATTAGTTCAATGCTAAGATCAAAGGTCATATGACTTAAAGTTTGTGCCCGCCTTGCAACTCCAGAACAAAGCACTGGATTTAAATGAGCATTTCACAATGTTAGTTGTTGAGAATAGGGTAATGAGAGAAGCAATTTATTAATAGTGTTTATGGGGGACATTTCAATCACGTTCAGTGATAGCTCTAGTTAAGAAATTTGGCCGGTAGTTTCTTACGAGAGGTTTCTATCATTTTCTAGCCGTTGCAAAATCATTATCATTTCAAGGATTCTGATAGAGTATAATAAAAAGATGTTTATCATAAAGTTTCAGAAAGTTTTGTCCAGTGTAAGTGAATACCAGTATGTTGTTTGAGTTAAAATTGTGACGACACATGACGGGCACAGATTTGCACTAATAGATCACCATGAGCACCCAAATGGTTTCCAGCGAGCAAGAAAGTGGATGGTGAATATGAACTATAGAAGATATCTTTAATTAAAAAAAATCTTTGTACACTAGTTTGTTAATATGAAAGAAACATACCTTTCTTCACACAAATCATCTAACGTCTCGCCGATTTTTGTATGTGGGTGCGCACTATTCCTGTCAAAAAAGACATTTATAGAATCCTGAGAAAATAATATTTTATTAGGCTGTAGATACATAACTGCTACACACACTTCAATGTTCCATATATTTGTATATGCATTTTCTAAAAGTTTATTTTTAGAAATATGGAATATCCAGAAATACACCGGTATTTGAAATTGTGCCAGTATCCACCTGGCAAACATGTGCCGGTTTTATTATTGCAATTTATTAATGATCCTCATTGTGTATCTATTCAAATACTTTTCTCAGTTTATACTAATTTATTTTAGCTCGATTGTGAAGAAAGCTTCAAGCTTATCTAGTCACTCCCGAGTCCGCTTCCTGGAAAAACCAGTACTTGTGTCATATGAGGAGGAACGGTCGTGACCCCAGTGGGGCTCGAACCCGCAACCCCGTGGTGAGCGCAAGACACCTTAACCTCTACACCACCGCTCCCCTCAAATATTTTACTGCAAGCAATATGCAATGTAATAAATTTAGAAATGTTGTTCGAGTTGCTCCAGTTTACAAAAGTACTTTTAGAAATTTGACATTTTCCCAATTTCCATTTGGTTTGCGATATCAAAAACAAATACCAACCAGCAGACTTTGTGACAATTTTAAGATAATTGTGAATGCTTAGTTATTTTTTATAAATGTACAGATTATTTTAAACAGATTTAGGAGTCATGGTAGGAACATTTCTTATTTAATGTCTCGATTGTTTCTATACAACTGAAATTTGCAAAATCTACACTACACTTACACACACCATCCTCTCATCTTGTGTGAAGTTTCAACAAAATCCCTTTAATAAATTAGGAGTTAAGCTCCGGACAAAATGGTGAAGCTGTGACGGACAGACGGACGGACACAGCAGAAACTGTATGTTAACCCTTAGGGAATCGTAAAAATAATTTCATTTATATTTTATTTTAGTGAACATTGAAGAAAACAAGTGCACATATTTTAATTTTCACTAAGTATTTATGATGGGCTCATAAGATAGTCACGTGGACGACTATGCGGCAGTCATTGCATTTTATCGTTCTTAATGTTTAAATCGTATCAAGATTGCGTGACAGTTGTGTATAAATCATATTGTATTGCCGTTATTTAAACAAATGAATGGAGTATTGCCATGCAATACAAAGTCCCCAACCGGATATGACGGGATGAGATGAACATGTTCAGTATAAATATCAGTCTTCGACATAGACCCTTCTCTTGCACCTGTGACATTTCAACTACACTGGGTACGTTTTATTCCCACAGAAGTCTGCGTAGTACATATTAGATTGTTGTACATGTTTCCTATGTCACATTTGAATTGTCTTTCAAAACGGGAAAACATCAAATGATTTTTTCAAAAGCAGTTTATCAGGATTTTGCTAAAATAAACCTTCTTAAAACTTATTTGCCACTTTTGCTGTTGTCAAACGACTTTGTGGAATTGACGCCAAAATCAGAGGTGCAAGCAATATGAAATAAAAATTACGTAACTACGATGTAACACGGGACATACATGTTTCAACGTTTGCTTCCGCTAATAATATACAGCGTGTGTGGCTATTTTATCTTTGTCTAAAACATTAAAACGAAACTTAACACGTCTTCTTCTCCGTTTGAAATATTTTGAAACTATTTCAAAACGACCCTCTATAGTTTAATTTCGAGCACTGAGCCGTGAATGCACTTTTAACTTATTGTAAAACAACGGTAAAAATGTAGCTCAAGTGTCAAATTAAGACTATACCAAGATGGCCACAGTTGTTCGGCAATCACATGACTGGTTTAGGGGGTTTTCTTTAGATGACTAGAAATGGTTCGACTTCCTTCAACAGATTTACACTTTGTAATGAAATGAAATTTGTGCAGATATGAAGCTGCATTGTTACAATTTTTACATTTAAAATCTTTAACACCTGTTTTCATATAATATTACATGAAATAACAATGAAAAATACAGTCATGTCGAATTACACACCGCTACGATTTAAAAAGTAGTTGTGCCAAGTTGAAAACTTGTAAGTCATGACTGATTACTTCTAGTTAGCTATCTATTCTCACTCGGACATTTTTGGAACGTCCGGCTTTCTTCATAATTTGTCTATTACCTTTCAATTTTTCTTCAAATGGCTTTCAAAAAACAAGTGCTGGTTCCGAGTGTGACATTTCACAAGCTACACAAAGTAATCTACTAGTTGTGCAGTTATCTATATTATTACTCTGAACATAACCTATTATACTTTACACAAAAAATAATACTCGTAATGTTGCCGATACATTTATTTACTACTATGTACAGCAGAATCAATGTAACTTGGAAGCCGAAAAATACTACATAGTCTAACAATTTTTTTAGAGTGATTTCAAATTAGTTTACAAAAAGATCGTTTCTTAATAAACTATTAAGAAGTTAATTTCCCTGTAGTTGTCAATGTAAGTGCATGATAAATAACTATCCTAAAACTGAAATGATATCGAGTTTGTAGGGAGTAAAGATTTTAGACTTACAGTCTTTGATTATAACCGCATTAGATATGGCAGTGTCCATAATAAATTGTAGACTCATCATTTCACTCTGTTTTTATCTCTCAATCTGTCTGAAATTATTTGTAGTTGTCAATGTAAGGCGATAAATAAATTTCCTAAGTGTATACATATAACCACATTCAATATTGTAGTATCCAAAATAAATTTGTAGACCCGTCATATCACGTATCTGTAGAGATGTAATCACTTCACATTGTAATGAAAATGCATATTGAATAGTGTCATGAGTAAAATCACGTACTGATTACAATATGTACTTTATATTGTCTGTAAAGAGCACCGGTTTAAATCACTTCGATGATTTAGTTTTGCATTACAAACAATTTCCGAGATTCTTAGGGAAGAACGCTTTTTTTCTGTACACCTTTGATCAGCATCTTCACATAAAACAAACGTAGGCCATTGTGTTTTATAACGCGATATGTTTTTGAAAAAAACTGCTAGAATATGGTACTTTCTTAGTTTTTACATGACATACTTCATGTCCCTTGATATATCATTCTCACTGACACATTTTTATCAGTATTTCGTTTCGAAATTCTTTTCTATCTTGTCTTTGTGTTTCTTTGCTCAACCTTAACGGAAAGCACTATCCATTTCGTTTGATTGTGATTAACCAGGTATCTCACATATGTGGGCATAATACTGGCAGTACATACGTAATCGAAAAACAGACGAATGTTGCTTAAAGCAAGACACAGATGATTGGATTTATCTTGTGGATGACCTGAATGCCACTTGAAGTAACCACTCTGTGATGCGTACTTGTACTCCCAAGGTGAACGCAAATCCTTTCGATGGCCACCAATATAGATGTTTGGACTGAACCCTGTCAGAACACCTTTAACATCAGCATACTTCAAGTCAGAGTCTATGTTTATTAAGTGACCTCCGTCATGCTGGCACTGTGCCTCAGCATCGTCATGATTTTTGCCAGTAACATACAGCTTCATACAGAATCCATTTGCGGTTATGTTATAGTGTGCCGGACAATTACCTTCACAAATACTCATGTCTGGTTCTATTTTCGAGCCGATATTGCCACATTTCCTCGTTCTGTTTCTTACTCCAAACGTGTCAAAAATACGAGTACCACATACTGACCACTGTGTCCATTGGCCACACTGATGCAGATTAGTAATCGCCATGCCAATCACTGTCAAGAAAGGCTTGTTTAGTTGTCTACCAAGTTTGATCAAGGCTTGTCCATCGATATCTCTGCCACGAGTAGCAGCAGCCTCTGTCACATCTTCGCCTTTGATAACGGTACAGAATATCAGGCACATATAAACAATGTTTACATTATTCAAAATTTTCATTTTCTTTTCCGTCTGAGCTCAGCACAAAATGTATTTGTAAAAAGGAAATACTGTTCTTTTTCAGCTTCAGAAATAAACGTTAATTATAAACACTGAAATGAAATACATTCAATTTAGATTTAACTACTGCTTTTGCGATGAATCCAGTTCGCTGACTGAAGTGGTATAATGCAGCTTATAAACCTTTATTTCTTGGTAGCTTTCCCACGCAATTAACATAAACAAAAAGTATTATTCATTTTCTTCATTACAGTTTTTTCTTCGTTACTGATCATACGCGTAGTTGTATACATATTCATTTTCTATATTGGTTTGCCTGACGTTCTGATTATTGTGACTTCAATGCCTAAAAGTCGAAAATACAAAAACTGTTTGAAGTTACAGATTTTGCTTTGGTCTAAACAATAAAGGTTGTGCATTTAAGCTGCTCACTCAGAGTTTCTGGTGAAAAAGTATCTCCAAAATGATATATTAAAACATGAAATATAGAAGTAAATGCAACAATCAACACGAAACGTGAAATTCAACAAAGCAAATGTGAAAAAGCCATTGAAAATGTTAATGGTTTTAGTTTAACGCAATATGGTTATATTGGGATTTTCAAAAAGTTTGTAACGCTTTATAATTTGGCAGTGTATAATTTCAAAAACACAGATATACTTTACAGAAAGTTATACTTGAACCTTTTTATTTGACTATTCCTTTCAAAAGATGTTATTTTCAGAGAATTTAAAAAAAACAAAATCTGAAATAAATTTTAAACAGTATGACATTTTGACATGAACTTGAACCAATTCTATAAAGATGATCTACTTTTCATAAGACGTTTGAAGACCATAGCTAAAGCATTGTTGCGTTATTCAACAGAAACGGACTTAAAATGTACGAACACTGTGACTTTTACCATTGGCCGGGTGACCTCATCAGCTTCTTCTGGGGTCATCAATTTCTCATTAGCAATAATCCTAGCAAGTTAAATGACACTAGGTCAAAGGGTTATTGGGTTAGAAATGATACGGGCTTTAAATCCTGCGTTACCCTGAGCTTTATACAGTGGTACAAACATCTACAGGGATAATATATCTCCATAAACTATAATCTTAATAAGGTTGAGACTTAAAAAGATATAATTTCAAAACATTGTCAAGTTATTGACTGGAAACTGTTGTAAACTGTAAGGTAACTTTGACCTCTAACCAGTTTTGGTTCATTCACCTGATAAGCTTTACTCCTAGCAAGTATGAAGACGATAACTCAAAATCTGTTTCTGGGTTATTGAACGAAATGCATAGTTACTGTGGCCTTGATTTTTTACCCTTTAAGCGGAAACAAAAGATGTACCAACCGATCGACATCTGAAAAATAATCTATTATCACATCATTAAATATGAACAAGGGGGGGGGGAGCATAGAAATTACTAAACGAGTATAAGGCGATTGTAAGACTCAGATGCATATTGGTGGCCTTTAAATTTGTAAGACGTCTTGAAGCAGAAATATCATCTTTGCGTGTCTTCAACATAACTCATATAGTTTTATAAAGCATGCTTTTTGAGAATATCGCAGGAATGGGAAATTATGTATATCATCAAGAATTTCAACATATGTGTTTGAAGGAGTTTACGCAAAACTTTGTGGTACAAAATATGAGGACCTGACTGTAGATTGTATTAAAAACATAATGATAAAGTATCATAAACATAATTATAAAGTATCATAACACATTGGAACATTACGAACGCTCACAGTTTGAAATTCATGATTTCTCATGAAATCTGTTCCATTGTCAAATGCCATGAATTTGAAACACCATGTTTCCAGAAGTAAATGTTGAAACACCATTATTTCCCAGGATGTTTTTCATGGCATGTTGTTTTGAAGTAATAAAAACGCATTCGACAATGTAAAATCTACCCACTCAGCTGTTTACAATATGTTTCTAAAATTTTAATGTAAGCCAATTAGATTGTGATTTCTACTACTTTGATATAGCTGTTGCGAAACAAACTTTCCCGAGACTCTGTCCTCTGCATTATCGAAACAATCACGTATGAAGGCCAGCCTTTTATGGTACCTATTTACAGCTGAAAGCTATAATGTAGAGATAAGGGTTCTAGGGTACACACACGTACGCACACATACGCGCGCAGACAAATGTACATTCACACACACGCACCCTCACCAACACACACTTCAACGCAGTCTATTTAACTGCATCAAATTTCTTGAATCGGACCTAGAAAAAATGTACGATATGCAACTGAAGCCTTACATAAAGTTTTGTTGAAATGTAAGAAGCAGCTATTGAGAAAATTAATGTGCATGCACTTACGGATGGATGGATGAACGGATGCAAGGTGACTATGCAGGTATAATAATTGAGCGAAGTTTATATCACACAGATGTTTATCTTGCAAGGTTATCCAACGAACGTTGAAGTTGACACACTTCATTTCAGCCATATAAAATATTCCTACTTAAATTGCAGCAGCTTTCGCTCATATAATCTTCATTTACTACGTTTCGAATTCACTTGCCATATTTTGCTTTCTTGTGCCACGGTAAGTTTGTGTAATACATGTTTGTCTTATTAATTGCTTCACGGTATATAGGCTACAGCTAAAATATCACTATTTCTTTGATATCACTCTAGAGTAAACAATATGAATCTGTTCCAAAACGCTCATCTTGCCTCTAACTTGGATCGAGTGTCAATTATATGTAAAAATACACAGAATAAAATTTTGAAAAGGAGTGGCCTTCGAAACGATTTCTTCAACAAATGCAATAGGTGACTTCCCTTTGCACAGTTCGATATTTTTCAGGAAGAAACTCTCATTAGCTTGTTACATGTAACATATGTTGATATTTTAAAAATTACCTTTGCTCTTTTTTTACTAACACCACAGTTCTAGTTAGTGTAATAAAGAACAAGAACTGCAATATTTTTAAACAAGATACGACGTAGATGGCAAAGGACAGTAACTACCGTGTTGATGAAAATCGATCTTTGCAAAGGAAAGTTACTGTTAATGTGGCAATCTCTATTCAGAATTACAGTTCCCACCATACTCCTTCAGCGGGAAAGGAACGACAACTCTTAAAATACTTTGTTGTTGCGGATATCATGGCTGATGCTAATCCTTTTCCTTTTCTAGTCAACCGAGAGAATAAAATGAATATTTTATTAGTTGGCTTCTTATGTCAATTTAAACGTCAAATTAAAGTAAACAAGAGATGTTTGTAAAACACATATGCCCCTTCAAACGCCAACCAAGTAACAGCAGCGCAATATATTGCTAATGATATAGTGACCCAGAAGTCATTATATACCAACAGGAGATATCAAATTATCGTAAGCAATTAATTTACTAAATTTGAAGCGACTAGTTCAAGTACTTAAGCTGAATGATGTCGATTTATTGAGGGGAAACAGTTTTTAATGCAATGTCACTGTGACCATGAACTTTGACAGAATGACCAAAATGTAAGCTATTCACAAGCTTTACTCCTATCAAGTTTGAGAACTGTAACTCAAAACATTTTAGTTATTAGGTTGAAACAATTTAAATGCAAGGTCAATATAACCATTACCTTTGACTTCGTGACCTCAAAATTCAATAGTGATCACCTAATCTTCATAAACTATAACTCGACAAGTTTGATGATCTTCGGTCAAAAACATTGAGTTATTGAGCGGAAACCGTTTTTAAATATGCAAGGTCACTGTCAGCGATAAGACCACTTGGTCAAAGCCTTCTGAAGTTACTGGATGGAAACCGTTTTTAAATGTACGGTCACTGTGACACTGACCTCTGATCCAGTGATCTAAAAATCAATAGGGATCATTTAACTGTCCATGGCGTATTTACCTACCAAGTTTACGATAACTAGGTTAAAGCTTTCTCAAGTTATTGAGCGAAATCCGTTTTTAAATGCCAGGTCAATGTGGCCTTGACTTTTGAGTTTGACACAGTGACCTCACACTGATTAGTGTTCAACATCTGTCCATGACCAATATTACTACTACGTTTGATACCTTCAAACCACTGACCTTAAAATCAACTACACTCCATGACCAATATACATGTACCTACCAAGCTTGAGGTCTCTATGTCAAAGCCTTCTCAATTTGAGTAGAAACCGTTAATAAATATCAAAGCGCTGTGAGCGCTGAAGGCCTTGGGGCTATAGGTTAACTCCCCGAAAAACAACTTTTGACCTACGTGTTTTGCGCTAAACCTTACCTAAAGCGCAGATCGAAATGTGGAGAGGACGAAATTCAATATATGACACAGAATGAATGATTCACAAATATATGGGTGGCAGGGAAGTTTGTTTTATTATAAAACGTACGTTAAATGAAAAATAATCACATAATCAACATTATAAATTGTTTAAACCAATAAAAATAATTCGATCTGTGCTTTGTACAACTTCAAGCGATATGATCTGATGATGTGGATCGAAAATTATTGTGTACCAAGGACAAGACATTGAAACAGAAATAAACAAGTGACAGGAAATTGTCACAAAACCAGGTTTTCATTTTCCAGTCTGCTGGCCGAGCGCAAATGTGTTTTTAAAGTAAGTAGATATACATAATGTGAAAAAGAAAAAAAGGTCATCTTCTATATATTACATGTGTAAAAAAAGCAAAGGGCCATAATTCAGGCAAAATTGATCCAAACACAAAACCCAGACAATATGCACGTGGGCACTTGATGACAACAGTTGTGTGAGAGTTTGGTTTAAATATCTTGAGAAATGTAGGAGGAAGTGGGCACGTGACAGTATTCTTCTATATATAACATATGTGGAAAAAAAGCAAAGGGCCATAATTCAGGCAAAAATTATAAAAAAAAAAAAAAAAAAAAAACTTGCTCTGTGTGGGGTTTGAACCGCTGGTCTCATGAGAAATTTTGTCATCTTACTGTAACAGAATACTCCAAAGTATACAGGACTGGTAATCTATTCTAAAAATAGACAGTAGTAACAGAGTATTCTCCCTTTTATAATAACAGAGTATTCTCCCTTTTATATATACTTAAATAAGGAGACACAAAATTGCTAATGGACGGACGGACGGACGACCAGGGGCAGAACATTATATATTCAAAATTCTTTAGTTCACAATTATAGTTCTGTGAAAGTTTGGTTGAAATCTCTTGAGAAATGTAGGAGTTGCACACAGAAGACTATTTCTCTATATATATTACATTATGTGGAAAAAAACAAAGGCCCATAATTCTGTCAAAAATGATCAAATCACAAAACCCCGACAATATGCGCCAGGGCACTTGGTGACAATAATTCTGTGAAAGTTTGGTTGAAATCCCTTGAGAAGTGTAGAAGGAGTTGCGCACAGAAGAATAACATATGTGAAAAAAAAACAAAGGGCCATAATTCTGTCAAAAATGACCAAATCACAAAACTCGGACAATATGCGCCAGGGCACTTCATGACAATACTTCTGTGAAAGTTTGGTTGAAATCCGTTGAGAAATGTAGGAGGAGTTGCGCACAGAAGAAATTGTTTACGCCCGCCCGCCCGCCCGCCGACATACCCCAATCTAATAACCAGGGTTAACAAAGCAACACCAGCAATGAAATATAAATACAGTACTGTACAATGTGTGTAACAGAGAAAACCAAAAATGATTCTGGGTTACCTTATAGTTGTAATCGGTGAATCCGATAAATGGCGGATGATTTTGATCACGTGAGTTTCTTCTCGGGAATGTACGTAAATTATATCTTTGTTTAGAGAAATTTATTTTTAGGTAAATATATATGTAATCGTTCGTAAATAACAAAGTTGTCAATGAAATAACATCGGAAATTTGAAAATCAAACTACAAACTCTTATATCGAGCTCCGTAAGTTTCCGTAAATTTCCGTTATATCCGTACTTTTCCGTGATATGCATATGATTATCTTCCGTAATCAGCTAACAGCGCATTAATTTCTAAAACAGAAAAAATGTGTAATGCAGCCCGTAAGTTATATACCTTCCTGCAATCGTTTGAAGTTGTATGTACTCTTTTTATTTGTAATATGTTCTTATCATATGCGACATTCAAACAGAAGATTGATCTGGTCTGTCTTGCACTACTTTCGCATAGCGCATGTTTACAGATGTTATTCGCACATAGCACAGTTAAATTCCTTGCAGTGTTTGAAATCTGGTATGCTAACTTAGGCCTTGGGGACTTTCAGTCCCCAGACCAACCAGGACACTGTGGACTTGACATTACACACATTGATCCAAACTGATTAGGTTTCATCTACTGTCCATGACCAATGTCCCTACCAAGTTTGAGACCACAATGTCAAAGCCTTTCTGAAGTTAATGAGACGAACATATTTTTAATGCCAGGTCATTGTGACCTTGACCTTTGACCGAGTGATCGCAAAATGAAAAGGATTCATGTACTGTCCATGACCAATATCCCGACTAAGTTTGAGACCTCAAAATCAAAGACACCAAAGCACAGTAGCATAGAATTGACCTTTGCCCAGGAAACTGATTAGGGGAAATTACAGAAAACAATAATGAGTAAGTCAAAATATTTCTAAATATTTTTTTCTAGCTCCAGCTGAAATAAATATTTGATAAAAGATGACATTTATTTCCAAAATAATCAGTAAAGTAAAGAAATAGATCTTCGCTCTTACTGATTCTGCATTACAAAATAAGAATACAATATTTATAAAAAAAAATAAGATTGATATTAGTTATTACAGTTACAAAATAACATATAGTCTTTGTTAAATTTAATATTTATGGCAATATTGAAGACATCATGAGGTTTAAAATTTTATTCAATGTTAAAATATGAAACATACTTTCCAGGAGTTTTGACATCAAACTGCATGATTTATCCAGGAACTCTGAAGTTAGCTGCCAAACAGATACAGATGAAACTTTTTTTTTTCAGTAGTTTTTATTTGTAGAATAGAAATAATGTACCAGTATCATTCTATACCTTTTAAGTATGGCTGTGCATAATTTCAAAAAACGTTTGTGAGAATACAGTTAGCGTTATTTCCATGAACTCAGTATCTGGAAAAATACATTGAACAAATACTTATTCATTTGATAAAAAAAAACAAGTTAACAAAATCACAAAATGAACATTCAGTTATCATCAATTGCCCTTGAAGTTGTGCATAATAAGGGTGATCTATTTTAAATGTAATTGCGTCATTCTGCTCATTCTAATGAAAATGCATCATTTGTAGTTAAATCTCCAGCACTATATGGACACTTGATTTCAATGATACCTACTTGACCACTGTCACACAACTTACCATCTGCGATTACTCCCAAAAATGGAAAAACACTTATTTATAACTTATATGTCTATTTGGATATTGAGCTGAGTAGTTTGACTAAGCCTTGCTCTCATTCCTTATACCATAAGTTATTGATGCGACTTGAATACGTTTTGTTTGAAAAAGTCTTGACAACATATTTTCTTTAAGTACAGACTTCCTTCTCATAACTTAACCAAAATTTCAAGCTATCAATCTGTTTTCCTTGCTTGGTGCTTGGTGCTTGGTGCTAATCGGTAGAATTATCATGCATCCTTGTTGAAAATTCAAGCTTATCAGGGTTTGTTTTGTTATAGTGTACTGCTGTCTCAGATATTCCTACTTCTGTGATAACTTTACTGATTGATAAATCTCTGCAAACATCAGTTGTAATATGTTTAAATTCTCTGAGATGTCTTGTCTGTAAGTAAAATGCAGGTATCTTTATTTCAGATTTACAAGATTCATAATCAGAGCAGCTTTCATCACTCAATAAGAAGAACAGGCAGCTAAGGAAAGAGCTATTGAAAACAGATGGTGAAATAAAAGAACTGAAGCATCAGTGAAAACATATCAGAAGAAATTTGAACTACAAAACACTTTAAGTGCAGAGGGCATTAGATAGAGAAAAAACTACTTGAAAAATACTACACTGGAATCACTTGTATATAAACTTTTTGTTTCGTTTTTCATTTTTGTTTCCATACCCTAAAGGGAAGATGAAGTATGGTAGAAGTTACACTAAGCATATGTCCAATGAAATGCTACTGCATATTTTGAAGACTTACACATGACTTTGGGCTTAAAGATTTGGCAATGAAGTTTAGGTTATCTTTACAGCCAACAGATGTTGTATTCAACAAAAATTTAGACCTTCTGTATTTGAAATTCGGACAGATTTCCTTGTGGCCACACAGATATATTTTAATTTCAAAAATGCCAGCTGAATTTAAGAAGTTTAATAAGGATTGATTGTACTGAATTTAAATCACAAGTTCCAAAGCATTAGGTCTTCAAAAAGTCAAATGTACAGTGATTACAAATCAGCCACTACTCTAAAAGTTTTAATATGTTGTGACCCCAGTGGATCACTTATTTTCATTTCTGAGTTGTTTATATGATTATAAGATTATATGTGAAGAAAGTGGCGTTTTGTTCTGTTGAAAAATATGTTAGAACATGGTTATATTAAAGAAGGTGATGCAGTCATGTCTGATAAAGGGTTTAAAATACAGGATGAACTAAATATTCCCCCATTTCTTTCCTCTTCTGCACAAGTATCCCCAACTGACACTTATTTAGCACAAAAATTGCAAAACGCAGAGTCACAGAATACAGAATTGTTAGTATCAAATTGAATATTTGGCATATAAATTATCTATTATAAAATAGGTGTGCCCATGTTACATTTACATCTTATATAAATGATTTTGATAACTAAATACATGCAAATTGTAATGCAACATAATGCTTTATGGTGCAAAAGAATTCGCTACTAATCATGAAGTTCCAAAATAAAAATAATTTCCTTTTACAGATATTATATGGTTTATTCTGTTTTGTACGAAAATTCTTACGTGTCTTGTGTACTGACCTGACAAAGTACAGACTTTCTTTTCCTAGACTCACAAGGCTTTGGCTACAACAACATGGTGCAGAGGAACTGGATAGATTTTATCTCCCCGTCGAACATGCCACTGCTGAGGTGTGCCTGTGCAACCCAGTTGGTTTGGTGCACTTTTTATATTGTGATTCTTGAATCCATGAAGTGATTTTACAAGCCCAAATACATGAGAACAGTGTCGAGTCAATCTGAAAAAATATGTGTACCAAACATCATTTACAGATACTCAAATAAGAGCCAAACAAGAGCCTCGTGTGTTTTATATTTATACGAAATATATGAACATTCGCTAAAACAATTAGGCTGTCATTTTTCAGAATCATAATTTTGTAACATATTACGTGATTTTAGGAAATTTTGTTTCTTTTTACGCCAGTGATTATGCCTTTCCTTTTACCGTCCGAGATCTTTTTCTCCAAGAGATATATCTCAGATACATATGGGCCTTTGTGGAATAAAAAGAAAATTGGAGAATACTTGGATGACATTTGCAATGACAGGTACTCAATTATTTTGTACGCAAAATAACAAGATCATAGTTGTGCGGATACGCCCGTATATACATGTATACACAGTAAATCTGATATATCAACGATCGTACGCTTATTTTGGTCGTACGCTCGTCGTACGTTGATCGTACGATTTTGGAGGTGTCTTATTAAAAAACGCTGGCGATCGTAGACGTACGATTATCGTAAGATTTTATGTAAATTCTGCGATCGCAAGAGAGCAGTCGTAAATCAAACAAAATGGCCGCGTTGCTTTTAAACGATCAAAGGCGCCGACGCAGAAATCGCAATTTTAAAAAAAGAATTGTTGATTTAGACGATCTGACAGACCAAGAAGTTATATCACGGTACAGACTAAACAAAGCCTGTATAAATGAGCTAGAGGAGCTTTGTAGGAAGGATTTGTCTCCAAAGACAGGCCGTTCTTGCGCTCTTAAGAGCATGACAAAGAATGGTCTCAGACTGCAGTGAATTCTGGCCTCCGACGGTATAAATAGGAACTAAAATTTTCAGGAAAGAAAGGCAGTTCAGACTACCGAATTGTATTAATACGTTCACACTGGCAATGTGTTCACAGTGAAACACTTATTCTATTTTCAGGTTCACAGGTTGTTCATATGTGATAGGCCTACTTTGTTGGTGTCGCTCGAACAAAGCCGAGGGCTGAAATAAGTGTGGAGTGCTACCCAACAACAATGACTCAACAGTCTATTCAACCAATTTTATATAACTGTGAGATAGATAGAATTTTCATGAAACGCGTGGATGTTTTTAAAATAAAAGTTTATTTAGTGAATTAAAATAGTGCTAAGCTGATATTCATTCCTTGCTTAGAATCTTCATTTATTTATTCATTTATGAAGATATGTGATAAATTTCGGACAGATGGAATGTTCGGATTGTTCAGCATCTTCACATTTATGTTGTTAACGGAAGTGGGATATCCAACTCTTTTTCTCACAATTTCATCTTCAACGGAAACTGATTTTACGGAGTGACATTTTACAGTTGATTGCCTTTTACGGTTTGATAATGGAGATCTTTATAAAGCTGAACTCTGTTCAGTGCACATACCTGGTTACTTTGACATGTAAGCTGGTAAGGTAGGGTATGATATCTTCAGTAAAGCCTAGGATTTGTAGACATTTTGTGTAATTTGACATTAAAATTTGCAACAAGCTTTAGGTTCGCACCCAAGACAACACATTCTCCTATGTAGCTAAAACAACTTCAGCGTAGCCGGTTTATATGCTTGACAGCACCTGAAGCACCTAAAGCCGCACCTGACAAAAAACAAAATATAAAAATAGAGGCATTCAGAGTTTTGGAAGCCAGAACTATCTCCTATGCAGATTTATCACACGTATTCTGCTATCTCCACAGGCTATAACACATGTTTTTTTACAGAACATGTACATAATCCTTTAGTAAGATTACTGTATGCCTGATACCAATACTAATGTAAGGGGTGGTGAAAAAATCATGGCTCAACCAGGACTCTAACTCAGGGCCTTCGGCTGTCAGGGCGGACACTACCAACTGGGCTATCAGGCCACACGGTCAATTAGCCTAACAATTTATCACCTTATACTTGTTACTGTCTACATATACCCCCTCCAAATTTAGAATTTGTCCTGAATTCTCAGAGACAAAGAACATTGTGAAACATTCTCGAGGTGCCAAAGCAATAGCCATATCATAATTCAGGTTATTTAGTATTTACGTTTGGCGCCATTGGTAACATGTGGTGAAAAAATTGTGGCTCGAACCCAGGGCCTTCTGGTGTAAGTGCGGACACTCTACCAACTGAGCTATCAAGCCACGCAGTCATTTAGCCTAACGATTTATCACCTTATACCTGTACCTGGGTATGCTATCACTAGCATCAGACCAAGCATTTACCTTGGCAGGGAATGTAATATAAAAAATCCTGCCTTAGGTGACAGATGTTTATATCTGAACATTGTGCTCATGACACAAACTATTATTCACCAGCATACCTTTTGACATTTTACAAACATCTATATATTGCAATTTTATATTACGAGTTTCAAACCGAAAGATAACATAAATGCATAATTTAAAACTTGTTGATTTATACATTATCCTAAACACAACTCTTTACTTCCAACTTTTAAATTTGCAGGTTCTCATGGGGCTCAGATTCCTGGCAAAGGGGGATTTTTTGTCAGAGGTTGCTGACCTGCATGGGGTGTCAAAGGCCAGAGCAGCCGTTGCTATTGAAGAGTTTGTTAGGAGTGTCAATGTTAGATTAACAAACATCAGGTAAACAGTTGTTAAAAGTGTACTATACATGGAGTATATTGTTATTTTTAACATCATACTTTAGAATATTATATACCAAAGTTTGATGTATTTGCTACAGTGGTAGTTGCATTTGTGAAAAGGATCAGAGGGTTCAAAGTTCAATCCACACCAGTGACATGGTAATTCTGGCTTTCAGCAACATACATCAATTAACTGTAAACCCTCGCTCTATTGAAGGATTCATTAAATTATTGCACTTGTATATATAGAATAGAAGTTCAATCAATAGCTTTGACATTCTCAAAACTTCATCCATACATGTATACATGACATATATCATTTTTGTTAATTACAGAAATGTAGTTGCAAAAGGATTATTATCATAATTATTATTATTAGTCTACTACTAATTGTTATGTAGGTGTTTAAGAGTTTGTATTTAACAGTATTCATTTTCAATGGTTCTTTGGTTAATTTCATTGTAAAAGAATACATGTATATGAATTCCATATGAATGCTGTTTGAATGTATTTTAGGTTTCCAACAGACAGAAATGCCGTAAATGAATTGAAAAGAAAATTCTACCAAAAATGTAGAATCCCAAACATAATAGGTATTTAATACGTTTTGTACCATATATATATGATAAATCAACTTTATAATTATGTTACTAAAAACAGTAACAGTTTCTTGGGCTTAGAAAATGTAGCACCAGTTTTACTAATATGTTTTCAAAGTATAAATATTTTTCATAATGCAACAAATGATAGCTTCATTTTGCATCTTACATGTGTGCTTTATTTACATGTATTTGGTTTGCAGGGGCAGTAGATGGAACATTAATTCCAATACAAGCACCAGCTGAAAATGAGCCTGCATATGTGTGTAGAAAAATTTTTCATGCACTGAATGTCCAGGCTGTTTGTGATGTAGATATGAGGTACAATGTGTCCAATATTTCATTCTTACAGTACTTTACATAATACACATGTACATATTCCTTTCCTGTGCTGACAAAATTTTGTCATTATGTTTCATACCTTTTTGAGACTTTAGTTTTAGTGTAAGAATGCCTTCTATGTATATACATGAATTGATTTTTTGTCTTTTAAATAAGAAAATAATTAAGATCATTTTCTTTGTACACAAAAAAAGTATCATTGTTTTTAAAATGCAAAGCCAAGTATAGAGGTAGGGAATTAAATATGTAGTAAATCCAGTGTTTTTTTGTAGATTCACTGATGTTGTTGCCATGTGGCCTGGGTCGCAGCATGATTCTGCAATATTTAACTCTTGTGGTTTGAAGGTAATTCTTCCAGTTTGATCATCTTAATAGCTGGTATACTAATTAGAGTATGAAAAAGTCACATCATACAAGAAAATGATTTACTGTTGCATTTCAATTTCCCATTGTGGAATCACTTCTATGTTTTTGGTGATAAAACGTGTTTTTACAACAGAGTTTGCATTTTTAGCTCGACTATTCGGAGAATATGGAGAGCTATTACAGTCACTTGTGTGTCGGCGTCAGCGTCGGCGTTGCTTCTTTGGTTAAAGTTTTGCCTGCTAAGTACTATCATGCACATATCTCAGTAACCACTTATGATATTGACTTGAAACTTTGTTCATGTCTTTAGGGGTGTCATACAATCAAGGCAGATAACTCTTGAAAAAATTTAGTACAAATTATGGCCCTTGTTTGACTTTGAAAATTTGGTTAAAGTTTTGCCTGCTAGGTACTATCATGCACATATCTCAGTAACCACTTATGATATTGACTTGAAACTTTGTTCATGTCTTTAGGGGTGTCATACAATCAAGGCAGATAACTCTTGTTTAAATTTAGTACAAATTATGGCCCTTGTTTGACTTTGAAAATTTGGTTAAAGTTTTGCCTGCTAGGTACTATCATGCACATATCTCAGACTTAACCACTCATAATATTGACTTGAAACTTTGTTCATGTCTTTAGGGGTGTCATACAATCAAGGCATATAACTCTTGAAAAAATTTAGTACAAATTATGGCCCTTGTTTGACTTTGAAAATTTGGTTAAAGTTTTGCCTGCTAGGTACTATCATGCACATATCTCAGTAACCACTTGTGATATTGACTTGAAACTTCGTTAATGTCTCTAGGGGTGTCACACAGTCAAGTCAGATAACTCTTGTATAAATTTAGTACTAATTATGGCCCTTGTTTGACTTTGAAAATTTGGTTAAAGTTTTGCCTGCTAGGTACTATCATGCACATATCTCAGTAACCACTTATGATATTGACTTGAAACTTTTTTAATGTCTTAAGAGGTGTCACACAGTCAAGACAGATAACTCTTGTTTAAATTTAGTACAAATTATGGCCCTTGTTTGACTTTGAAAATTTGGTAAAGTTTTGCATGCAAGGTACTATCATGCACATATCACAGTAACCACTTATGGTAGTTATATCAAACCTTGCAATAGTGTTCAGGGTAAATTTTGTATCAAACAATTAATTTACCAAAAATTAAATCTATAGTTATAGATTTTGACTTTTTTTATGATTCAACTTTCCTAGTTTATACTTAATAGTTAGCAGAATTTTGTTTTGCTATTACACTGATAAAAGTTTTGTTTTATTAGCAAACACCCACAATAGTCGAGCGTGCTGTCTTATGGACAGCTCTTGTTCAATCTATCTTCACGATACTTTGTCAGTATGATTGTCTTGATAAAATTTTGCTTGAATATGAATATACTATAGTATGGGTAATCTTAGGTAAAAAAACTAGGTCACTCAGTTAAAAATCTAGTGTATGCCATACAATCAACATTTATTACCCAATAATGTAAATTGGTCAAATGTTTTGCTTTGTCAAGGTGAAACAGAATGTTTGTGTTTATGATATATTATTAGAGTTGAAGTTTGGTCACATATTGTCATAAATCGCAGGTCCTCTTGTTTATATGACTTATTTCTGACACAGTTATCCCCTTATGCTGTTTCCATCAACTGTGCCATACAGACTTCAAAACTAGTTATACCATATTGTGGCTCTGTTTAAAAAGTAAAACAGTTTTCTTTGACTTTGCTTTGTTAACATGTGAATCTTATGCAAAACCTTCAAAACTACAGAGCAGTCCCTCTAATTTGCCATAGATTTTATGTATCCCTAAGTAGACCGGTTGAAATGATATACAGTTAACCCTGCCCTTACACTGAGTTAAGCAACAACCTGTCATATGCAACTACTTAATATTCCTCCCATGTAATATAAGATTTGAGTGAAGCGACCATCTGTTAAAAAAGACCACAATGTCAGCTTACCCTGTGTGGTTGCTTAAGACATGTTTGACTGTATGTGATGAATCCGCTGCTTACAATCTCTGTTTATTTACTGATTTTCATCTTGTAATCTTACAGGATTATCTAGAACGGAGTGGTGCTGGGATGCTGCTGGGTGATAGTGGCTACCCATTGAAAAGCTTCCTTCTTACACCCAAACTGAATCCCAGTACACCACAGGAGGAAAATTTCAACCAGCATCTTTGTAGGGGCAGAATGGCCATTGAAAGAGCCTTTGGCATATTAAAGTCACGTTTTAGGTAAGACTTTAAGATATTTTATACATGCTTTGATATTTTTTTTTCAGACTTTTCCTCCTTATTCCTTAATCACTCGATCAAAGGCAGGTTGACAAAACTTAATGTTAAACTATTGGACAATTATAGTTAAATAGCATTATATTATCCTTCCAGGAAATTTCCAGCTGTTTTATTGGTCAATGACCCGTAAATAATTATTGATATTATTGGACCAGCTGTTTAATATACAATTCTCATATACCCTCATTGTACCCAGCGCTAAATGTGCAAGTGTTCGCATACAATATGTCAATGTATCAGTATGTTCAACTTCTGATTTGTGATTTTATTAAGTGATGTCACAAAGTGACATATAGGTGTCATAATGGTATTTGAATGTCTGCTTTTGTTCATCCCTGAAATAAATTCAAAACAAACATATAAAAATGTATTGCAAAAGCCATACAAATCTCTGTATACAAATAATAAGAGGGCCATGTGTCCCTACATCACTATTTGATTCAACAAAGAACCTGTGCAACCTATTACATTACACCTGTAAATGAACTTTATGGTACTTTTCTGGAATCATTTAACAGACAGAATGCTTGTAGATATCAAATATAACACATTGTTTTACAGTTGCCTGCACAGTAGATATCAAATATAACACATTGTTTTACAGTTGCCTGCACAGAACTGGTGGTGTCCTACAGTTCAAACCAGGGAAATGCAGTGAAGTTGTGGTGGCATGCATGAGGCTTCACAACATGTGTGTAGATAGAGGCATGCCAGAGCCACAGCTTGTAGTGGCAAACCAGTGTGATAATGGACCCCATCTAAATTTAAATCCAGCAGGTGAAAACAGAAACATCAGGGACAACATAATCAGATTATTTTGATTCATTTATTTCAGGATGTGGTTGATTTGTTCAGCAGTTTAATAACAAAGAAATGTATTAATTTAACATAGAAAATGATAAGTTTTAAACTTTAAGTATTTTGTTAACAATGTAAAAGCAATTATATCATTATATCACAAAGAAAGAAGACATCAAATGCACAGTAAAATTGTGCAAAAACAACATTCTAAATTTGATACAGATTCAATCTGATTAGGAGCTATCAGTAAAAAGTTCTGCTATAATGAACTTTAATTTAAGAATCTAAATCTTTAACTAGAGCTATCACTAAATGTGATTAATACCCCCAAAAGGATTGCTTTATAAACTGAAGAAGTTCGTAGTAACATAATACCTTGCAAACAAACTAAAAAGAGATATTGTTCTTAGCAGTTCCTCTCATTGTGCTTGACCATTGTATGAAGTTGTATTGAATTCCAACTTGTAGTTTTTCGAAAAATGCTCCAGACAGGGAAAAGTAACAAAGGGCAATAACCCTGTAATTAGTCAAGATGGAGTTATGGTTACTGTGCACTGCACTCCCTCTCACTGTGCTTGACCATTGTATGAAGTTGTATTGAATTCCAACCAGAAGTTTTCAAGTTATGCTCCGGACAAGGAAAAGTAACAAAGGGTAATAACTCTGTAATGAGTCAAGATGGGGTTATGGTTCCTGTGCACTGCACTTCCTCTAAATGTACTTGACCATTGTATGAGGTTGTACTGAATTCCAACTAGTAGTTTTCAAGTTATGCTTCGGACAAGGAAAAGTAACAAAGGGCAATAACTCGGTAAATACTCAAGATAGAGTTATAGTTCTTGTACACTGCACTTCCTCTGAGTGTGCTTGATCATTGAATGAAGTTGTATTGAATTCCAACTAGTAGTTTTCAAGTTATGCTCCGGACAAGGAAAAGTAACAAAGGGCAATTACTCTGTAATTAGTCAAGATGGAGTTATAGTTCTTGTGCACTGCACTTCCTCTCAATGTGCTTGACCATTATATGAAGTTGTATTGAATTCCAACCAGTAGTTTTCAAGTTATGCTCCGGACAAGGAAAACTAACAAAGGGCAATAACTCAGTAAATACTCAAGATAGAGTTATAGTTCTTGTACACTGCACTTCCTCTGAGTGTGCTTGATCATTGTATGAAGTTGTATTGAATTCCAACTAGTAGTTTTCAAGTTATGCTCCGGACAAGGAAAAGTAACAAAGGGCAATAACTCTGTAATTAGTCAAGATGGAGTTATAGTTCTTGTGCACTGCACTTCCTCTCAATGTGCTTGACCATTGTATGAAGTTGTATTGAATTCCAACCAGTAGTTTTCAAGTTATGCTCCGGACAAGGAAAAGTAACAAAGGGCAATAACTCTGTAATTAGTCAAGATGGAGTTATAGTTCTTGTGCACTGCACTTCCTCTCAATGTGCTTGACCATTGTATGAAGTTGTATTGAATTCCAACTAGTAGTTTTCAAGTTATGCTCCGGACAAGGAAAATGCAACAGACCGCCCGACCGACCGACCGACCAACCGACCGACCGACCGACCAACCACCGGGTGACTCCTATATACCCCCCTAAACTTCGTTTTGGGGGTATAATTACATTTAAAAATAATAGCTGAATTTTGTCGTGGAAAGTAATAATGTCATGTTAGCCCTCATTGTACACTTGCATATTATGATATTATCTGTGTGTATAAATTAGTTTTTTGTCTAATTCTGCAATTTGCTCTACCACATTCAGAAAACATAACGATTTTGTTGTTATTAATTAATAACAGTTCAAAGTGGGTCAAATGCTAATTATATGATAAGGAACCATAACTCTAGTTATTTCCATTTTTAACTCTCCTGGCACAAACCCTGCCTGAGGGGGTCACTTGATTTTAGAAAGGCCTATGTATAGGAAAAACTTTTAAAAATCTTCATCTCTGAAACCACAAGTCCTAAACCCGAGATATTTATTATGTTGCATTGCCTTGTGGACCTTCACCAAGAATGTTTAAATCATGACTCCCGGGTCAAAACAAAAAAAAAACCACAAGGCCCACAGGCAGAGCTTAGATATTTGGAATGTTACCAAGCTTTGTGTAGTGGACCTCTACGAGTTATGTAAAAATCATGACACACTGTATGATAGTCTATGGTAGTTAGGTGAGCAATATAGGGCCATCTTGACCATTTTGTCCCTTTATGTTGTATTCTTGTCATGAGTATGACTAAAACGTAATTACAGTATTAAGTTGATACCTCACATTGGAAGAAGATATTAAGTTAGAGTGAAGTGATTAAGTACATAAACTCTAACATAAGCCATTATTTAGAAGAAAAAAAACGACTTATCCAATTTTTAAAATATCTCATTTTATGTATTAGGCCTGTCCAGATCATAACTCAAAAGTTATTTCAGGTATTAAGTTAATACTTCATATTTGTAGAGGATATTAAGACAGAGTGCAGTGATCAAGAACCATAACTCTACCTTGTCACATTTTAAAATTATTTCCTGTTACTTTAACATGATAAGAGGCTAACAATGACCATTATTATAATTTACAAATGAAACAAATAATCTTTATCATTTAACTTGTCAACACTTTCTTTTAGACAATTGACAGACTTAGTTAAAATTTTAATTGAATTATTAAATTCTCTCATAACAGCTGTCTGTTCCCGGACAAGGGCCTCTGTTTCTGTTCTTTCTGAAATATGAATATAGAAATAAATTATTTTAAGAGATTAAAGTTTTAACATATCCTCACCAATGTGTATTGACAGAATGAAAGTAGTTAAGAATATGTCAGCGTACTGTCTTAAATAGTTTTAATATTAGGTATTAAATATTTAATAACAATCAAGTTATCTTAGTTATTGGCAAAGTATCATTCGAAAACATATTTTGTTAAAGGTAAAGTCAAATTGTCAAGCAAAATATTATGTTTGCCCCATTATGTCAGTTTTAAATAAAGCTAATGTCCAAATGTTTGTTTATGTAGTGTTAACTTGCATTGATGTCAAAACATGGGCATTTTTAAGTCAAACAAAAAAACAGTTTGATCAAATCACAAATTAATAGTTATGAGACTTTTCAAATGGTTATGCACCCCTGTTTTTAGTCTGAATAGTATTATCAGGATGTACAAATAGACAAGCAGTTATGTACTTATATACAATGATAGTACACTTGATTAATTTTTATTCAGGTAACATTCACTTAAAATTAAATGATATATTTTCAATAATTATTGCTTTTTCATGACATAAGGGTCACCGAAAAGTACAGAATATGTAGCAGCATGGCAGCTTCTACTTTCATTATGACATTGAACTGAATGTGAGAAAATAAGAGTAACTTATTTTTTTATGACAGATTGATACTCACTGTCACATCTTGCCTTCTTTTGTACTGGCCCATTCTCACTGTTGGTGGCACCTAAAATATAAAGAACATGAGAGCAGTTGTTCTCAAGTGTTGTTCACATGTACATTTTTCTATTTAACAAGAACAGTGTATTTGACATTGTGTCATAGATGGTTAATATTTTCATATCATACTTTGAATATTACTGGTATTTAAATTAGCTTTGAACACCTAAATACATAATTCATTGTAGATAATTATGTATATAAACCATTTTGTATAGATTTATTAAAGTACCAGGAGCACTTTGAATTTTCTGATATATAGAAAATGGAAAATAGTTATGTGATAATAACTGAACTGTGTTCTCCTAAACAATGATGACCTATGCCTTTTCCCCCCAAGACTGGTTTTTAGCTCACCAGAGACAAAGTCAGCAATGTAAGACAATCCTGGCTCTCTTGTTTAAGTTTTTGTATTTCAACATTGTACTTGTGGATTAAACAAGTTTTGAAAATTTTTGGAACAATTAACTAGCTTGCTAAAATAAGAGCTAATTGTAATTGTAGTAAGTGTGAAATCCTGTGACTTTAAAATTTGTGATAATTTACATGTCAACCTTTTATTAATTACTAAATGATTCTTACCTCCACATCTTGTAGCCTGTGTTTCATTTTTATTCAAACCTAAAAATATGAAGTGTGTGTTTACTAATTAATACTTACAATCACATGTCCAATAGTCCATACACTTAACATTTAATATGCAGAAAAACATATAAATTTTTAGACAGTAGGCTATTTGGATTGTTATAAAATGTGACATTGAACAATTAAATACATATATCTATGTATTACAGAAAACAACACTGTAGCTTTGTTTGTTTTGTATAATGCCATTTTTATACAGTAATTCAATTATTTACAAACAGGTAGTATATTTAACCATTCTTCAATAGACTACCATATGCAGCAAGAAACTTCAAACTTGCATCAGGCGGGACTCAAACCCATGACCCCCTATCAATGACAGGACAAAGGTTTAATGCATTTCAAGTATATTACTGTAGCCACAGTCCACTTGAGCACAGAGGTGATTACGGAATTGTATCATGAAAATAATTAACATGTAAAAATCAGGCCATGTGGGCAACATTATAATGCATGTTTACAAAATTTTAAAACACCTACATTCCGTTAAGCTGCCTACAGGAAGGTCAGGGGTTGCATCATTATTCACTGAAAGAAAATACAGCAAACATTATGTAATATACAGTTTATTTACAGTCGTAAAGATATGATAAATTGCACAGATCTTGGTGTGCTATAATTAAACAGTTGCATGTTATACTCATTTTGGAAGCAAATATCATTCTAATCTTAATATGGTTTGAATTTTAAATTTATTGTACTGCAATATTGTAGACTGGAAAACAATTTAAGTAAACAAAACATTTACCTAAAAATGTATCGGTCCCGTTTTCAATTCCTTCCACGCTGCATTGTGGAATTGTCTGCAGCACCTGCATAAAGAAAATATACCAGTTCTAAAGTTTATATGTACAGTAAACTCCGTATATAACGACTCCGGATATAGCGAAATTCCGGATATAAGGAACATATTTTCTTGGCCCAAATTTTTTTCTTTATCTATTTTATATGAAAATATAAAACGGATATAACAAACTCCGGATATAAGGAACAAATTTAAAAGGTCCCAAGAATTTCGTTCTAAACGGAGTTTACTGTACATGTATACATCACTTGGACTATCACTGAAATATTGATAACATACAAGCCAGTTTTGTGTACTCTAAAAAGTTCACAATTTAATGTCCAACATAACTTTGGGAGGCATATAAATTTGCTGTTCTATGCCCAACCTTATTTCAAGAGTGTTTTATGGTGCACCTAAAATCAATAGTATAAGCTGTAGTCATTAAACAAGAAATGACTCTTCCAGATTTTCATTACAAGAAATAGATTTCAAGATAATATTTCATTTACTTAGTAACACATATAGGACATCCATGTCTATTGGACACATTGCTAGTTTGATACAATTTCATAATTTAAGTAATATGCTATACCTTGCTCTCCCAGTGGTCCAGCTCAAGAACTGGAGCAGGACCGCCACCAGTCTTTCTGACCTCCTGCATATGGGAAATGCCTTTTTTCTTAGTTTGAGACTGAAATGATGTATTAATTTTACAGGAAACGGACATATTTTTAGGCCTAAAATATGAATACATTTTGCAAATGATTAGCCTTTCTCACAGAAACTGAACAATGTGAACTTATTTATTCTACAAGCATAAAAGGTTCATTCTAATACAGAAAAGAACAAGCCACATAGTTATTCACATTCACTAAACTTGGACTATGCATTGTCTTGTAAACATGAGTAGTATTAATGTTTTGTCTTATTTATGTCTTTAAAAACATTGATTATTTTACACTCCATGTAAATGTTCAAGAAAATATGACTTCACTTACTTTAAAGGTCAATCCATTTTTTTTAAACCTGCTCTACACTTCTCTTACAAGAGCTCACACTGTTAACACTGAAATAAATCATTTAATTTTAAAACTGATATTAAGTTCTATATCAAAAAGTGATTAAAGAGGCACCATGGTTCATACAGAAGTTCCGAGACAAAATTCAAGTACTTTTCAAGGACTTTTTTCTAATTTTCAAGGACTAAAATGATGCGAAAAATCCGACTTCATGTCGGTATACTGTTAATTTCATCTTATTTTTGTTTAGTAAACTTTATATAACGTCATTATGACGTCATAACGTCACGACGTCATCAACTTGCTTAGCAACGTTAGGATTGGAATAATGAAGTTACTTTGTTGATTATGACCATACATTAAAGTGAAATATATTTATTTAGTGTTGGCGTTAGCATTAATAAGGTGTTGGATTTAACTTAACAAGTGGTAGCAGAGCGTATTACCAGATCTTCTTACAAAGTGTAGACATTTATGGTGTATAAGGGCTTACATTTTGGTGATTGTGTTTAACATTTAAAGGGTTAATATGGCGACCAGGATAAATCCTCCAGTACTAACAAAAGGGAAGAAGTATGAGCGTTTTAAACAGGAATTGTTGGCATGGAGGGAGATTACAGAACTTAGAAAAGACAAACAAGGGATTGCAATTGCTTTATCATTACCAGAGGATGATGAATCTCAAATACGTGAAAAGGTGTTTGACCAAATACAAATCGAGGATTTAAAAAGTGATGATGGATTGACAATTCTTATTGGATTTCTGGACCAGCATCTTGCCAAAGATGATTTAACAGACAGTTTGGAAAAATTTGAGGATTTTGAAGATTTTAGTAGATCTGCGGGGCAATCAATTAATGAATATGTAGCTGTATTTGATGGCAAGTATAGGAAAATTGAAAAGAAAAGTATGACATTGCCTGCTGAAATTTTGGCTTTTAAACTACTTCGGAGGGCGAACATTTCCAAGGAGGAGCGGTTGCTAGTCTTGACTGGTATGAATTATGATGAAAAAGCTACATTGTACGAACAGGCTAAGAAGTCACTGAAAAAGTTTAAGGGTAATGACATGAATATGTCAAGTGGCAGCTCAAGTATCAAACTAGAACCTGCTTTTCTTGCAGCAAATGAAGAGGCGCTACTTGCTGCAGGTTACTCCAAATTAAGAATTCAACAAGGGAATTATAATGGAGGCAGCAGAGGAAACTGGAAAAGGGGAAATTCTGGAAAATCAGGCATGAAAGAGTTTCAGCGTTCAGACATTGCTCAAGACAGTCGCAGAAAAGGTCTTGCAAAGAACATCAATCCTATTGGTCCAGATGGAAGAACGCTTACCTGCAAGTCTTGTGGTTCATATAGGCATCTGCTACAGGCATGCCCCCATAGCTGGGAAAACATGAAGAAAGTGAATGCTGTTGAAGAGGAACATGCAGTATTGTTTACAGGTTACAATAAGGATGAGATTCAGCGTTTGGGTGTAGATGCTCGAAATTGTGCTGTTCTTGATAGTGCTTGCAGCAGTACAGTGTGTGGTAAAAACTGGATAAATAACTATATACAGTCATTAGATGTAGGAGATAAACAGAGAGTAACACAGTTAGATAGTCAGAGAGTTTTCAAGTTTGGTGGTGGGACATGCCTAACATCAAAAGGAGAATACTGTATACCTGCAGTGATTGCTGGCAAAGATGTTTTCATCAAAACAGATGTTGTGGAGTCGGACATTCCCCTGTTATTGTCTCGGACAGCAATGAAGAGGGCTGCTATAAAAATGGATCTAGAAAACGACACAGCTAGCATTATGGGAAAAGAGGTGGCTTTAAATTTGACAACATCAGGTCATTACTGTATTCCGATAGATAAGACGGTAGAGGTACCTGTAGAAAGTGTTTGTGCTGTAAACTTTGATGATTTAAGCAAAAATGAGAGATACAAAACTTTTGTGAAATTGCACAGGCAATTTGCACACCCACCTAAGAAACGGCTGTCAGCACTTATGAAAGATGCAGGTATCTGGAGAGAAGAATTTGAGGAAACTCTTGATCTCATTACTAACAATTGTGAACTTTGCAAGATGTATGCAAAAACTCCATCAAGGCCTGTCGTGGGTATGCCTGTGGCTTCCAAGTTCAATGAAAAAGTTGCGATGGATCTTAAGCAATGGAACGGCTGCTGGATTTTACACATTATAGACATGTGGTCCAGATATACGGTGTCAACGTTTATCAACAGAAAGAAGCCAGAAAAGATTATAGATGCACTGATGAGGGAATGGGTAGGTAAGTTTGGCGTGATGGGCTCATTAATGACTGACAACGGTGGTGAATTCAATTCAGATGAAGTAAGAGAGATCACGTCAATACTGAACATTAAATTATGCACAACATCTGGTCAAAGTCCATTTCAGAATGGTTTATGTGAGAGAGTGCATGCTATAACAGATATGATGCTGATTAAGTTACAGGCAGATTGTGGGAAAGTAGACTTGCAGACGTTACTATCATGGGCGAATATGGCAAGAAATTCTTTACAGATGTGGAATGGTTTTAGCAGTCATCAGCTTGTTTTTGGGCAGAACCCCAATATTCCCAATATTATGAGTGAAAACTTGCCTGCATTACAAGGGACCACCAGCAGTGAGGAATTTGCAAGGCATTTGAATGTTTTGCATGCTGCTCGGAGAGCATTCATTCAGTCGGAAGCTGACGAAAGAATAAGGAGAGCTCTACGTAATAAAGTAAGGGCTTCTGAACAAGTTTTTGAACATGGTGATAATGTTTTCTACAAGCGAGAGGGAAAAGAGCGTTGGCTTGGACCTGGAAAGGTGGTATTCCAAGATGGAAAAGTGGTGTTTGTTAGACATGGAGCAGTGTTTGTGCGAGTATCGCCTAATAGGCTGCAGAGGGTAAATGATTATATGAGTTCTGATAATCGTGAGGCAAACAGTTATGAAAGTCTGGAAGAAGAAAGAAGCAATGCTAATAAGGGCACATTAGCTGACCAGCAAACCTCAGATCAGACAAGTATGCAGACCATAAACGAGGACATACCATCCTCAGATCCATTTAAGAACTTGCAGTCAAACATGTCAGATAGATCATCAGCTAGTTTGGAAAACAACATTCAAAATATTCCACCTGAAGAAAGGACATTGAAGGCAAATGACAACATACAATATAGAGCACAGGATACAGATCAGTGGATACAAGCAAAAATACTAGGAAGGGCTGGAAAAGCAACAGGCAGAAACAAGTTTTGGTATAATATAGAGGAAGATATCAGCAAAGAGAAGAAGAGTATTAATCTGGAGGCAGTTCAATGGAAAATGTTAACAAATGAGGTTAATTTGGTAATGAAACAGACTTGTGCTGATGATGAAGTCACATCTGCTAAAATTTGTGAACTTCAGAAGCTGCAACACTTTGGCACATATGAAGAAGTTCAAGATTATGGTCAGGTAACTTTATCAACAAGATGGGTGATAACTCACAAAAATGGTCAAACAAAGGCTCGACTTGTTGTACGCGGATTTGAGGAAGAATATGTGATGCAAAGTGACAGTCCAACAGTGGGAAAAGGAACACTTAGAACATTTCTTGCACTTGCAGCTGTAAATAATTGGATTGTAAAAACCACAGATATAAAGTCGGCGTTTCTACAGGGAAAAGAAATTCGGAGGGAAGTCTACATTAAACCTCCAAAGGAAAGTGACACTATCGCTGGAATAATTTGGAAACTTAAACATGGACTTTATGGCCTCAAAGACGGAGCAAGACAATTCTATCTAAGTGTGAAAGACGAGTTAATTAGATTAGGGTGTCATATATCAGAGATGGATCCAGCAATGTTCTTTCTGCACACTGGAGACAAGCTTAACGGCATTATTTGTTGTCATGTTGATGATTTTCTTCATGCTGGTGATGAATGTTTGGAGAAGGTCCTGACTAAATTACGAAAACGATTTGTTGCAGGAAAAAATTGAAAAAGGACAGTTTGATTATATTGGTTTCAGGATTTCTCAGGAGAGCAATGCAATTATTCTGGACCAATCTAGATATGTGGAAAACATAGAGAGCAGACAGATTGACACAAAGAGAGTCCAGAATAAACAGGAAGTATTAACATCTGAAGAACAGACTCTTTTCAGGAAAATCATTGGTCAGATTAACTGGGTAGTGCAAGGAACTAGGCCCGATATGGCATTTGAGTTGATAGACTTGAGCACTAAACTCAAGGAAGCTACAATGAGTGATCTATCTCAGGCGATCAAAGCAGTGAACAGATTGAAAAACTTCAAGTCTTTTATAAGATTCCCACAATTGAGCAACTTTGTAGGTGATTGGAAGATTGCAGTCTTCACAGATGCATCTTTGTGCAACATAAATTCTGGAACAGGGAGCACTGCGGCTTATATAGTATGGTTAATGGACACTTCTGGAAAATGTTGTCCACTTTTCTGGCATACCAACAAAATAAAAAGGGTAGTACGATCAACAATTGCTGCTGAAGCTCTCAGTTTACAAGAAGGATTAGAATGTGGATATTATTACAGACAAATGATCGAAAACGCTCTAAGGATACCCAATCACACAATACCAATAATTGCTTATGTGGACAATAGAAGTGTAATAGAAGCTGTGAATTCAACCAAGCTAGTAGATGACAAGCGTCTTCGTGTAGATATAGCTGCAATCAGCGAATCCTTGTCCAGAAATGAAGTCAAAGAAATTCGATGGTGCCCAGGGAAACATCATTTGGCTGACTGTATGACTAAGCGTGGGGCATCCGGATATGATCTGCTGTGTGTAATACAAGAAGGAACAATTTCAAAAGATTTTATATAGACTTGTAGAATTTTAACATTTTTATATCTTACATTTTTTTAATGACTCAAAACATCACAGAAAAGAAGAAAAGAAAGAAAGTATAATTAATGTTAATTTCATCTTATTTTTGTTTAGTAAACTTTATATAACGTCATTATGACGTCATAACGTCACGACGTCATCAACTTGCTTAGCAACGTTAGGATTGGAATAATGAAGTTACTTTGTTGATTATGACCATACATTAAAGTGAAATATATTTATTTAGTGTTGGCGTTAGCATTAATAAGGTGTTGGATTTAACTTAACAATATATTTATTTAGTGTTGGCGTTAGCATTAATAAGGTGTTGGATTTAACTTAACATATACATAGTCAAATGTCGCCTTAAATCATATTTGGAAGACAATGTAATATGTATCTTGGTTATTCAAATTAATATCAAGCAAAATACATGTTGTCTTGATAATTGCAATATTCACTTGTTATTCAAATCTGGATTTTTTGTCATGAGGAACGACTGTATTGACTCATTGGAACGTATATTTGTCAGATTTTGTTTATCATGTCAATGAATGCTTTTTTTCTCGTTGATGACTCTTCAACGCACTTTCGCCCATAATGCGCTATGTCTATAAGTTTATCCAACACAACGCAAGTACACTTGTGTTTGTTCCCCTTAAATTCCTTTATCCATGCTTTATAACTATTGTTCGTGAGCAATGTCGATGAGAAAATGCATTTTCACAAATTTTCCGCGACCATGACTTTTGGTAAAGGGAAGTCACTCCGGGAGCAAGCGTGTCTAAATTCCCGAATCCGGTACGTAGTTGATACATCACACGTGAACATGTTCGTTGGACTGATACGAATAGACTGTTTTCTCGTCATTTTAAGGCGTGATGCAATTATTTTGGACGTTTTTTACGCTGAATATACAAATTCAATGACTTTTAAAGAAATTCACTAGTTTCATTTTCAAATTCAAGTACTTTTCAAGGACTTTTTCCCAGCACAGAATTCAAGTACTTTCAAGCACTTGGCACCAAATTCAAGTACTTTTCAAGGCCTGTGCGAACCATGGGCACACCCTAAAATGAGTGTCAAATTAAGTTACATCAATAGCTAAATAATATAATATTTGCTGGTTTTATTAGCTAACATAAAGGTTACTTAGGTTAGAGCTATAAATTTCAGTCATCATTGATGAAGTCAGCCATTTAAATTATGCTGCATGCAGCAATACTGTAAAGCAGTTGTCACTGTAAAATTAATTGGTGGATAGCGATATACTACATAAAGTTTTCCATGTTGTCGAATATTGTGTACCAGCTAAAGGCAACCGAGTCTATATTTGCGACCAGGGCGGAATTTGATCGGCATGTACCTCTGTGTGGTCAGACGATAATCGGCTGAATCAACACTTCCATTCTGACATAACCTTTGCAACCTTTGCACTCGAATACTTTTTGAAAGTCATGTTGTTCTTTCAATTGTATATATTCATTGAACACATCATTTATATTTGTTAGATATAGGGAGTGCCCCTTTAAGGTAAACAGGTCCGAGTTAATGGCAGTGCAAATCAAGGTTTCACTCAATAAGGCAATACTGTTTTGTACTAGAAAATATTTCAGATCTGACACAAAGACGACACACTGGCTGATTGTGTTGATCTATATATATTTCAATGAATAAGTAGCAGCTTCCAAACTAAAGTTGTAAATCTGACAGAAGTATACATAGGGTCACTGAAACTGATACGTCGAGGATAAAACTGACTTGTATTTTTTTTTGTAACTGTATCAAAAACGGGCCTTATCAGTGGCTGTGACGGACGAGGAAAACTTCCCCGTCGCCACAGCCGAGTCCCTTAGCTTGTCAACTAATACGTCACGCTCTTTTGTACTCCAATTGACTTTCTTGTCTTTTATACAATCCATAATGTTAGTTTGTAGCAGACGGCTTTGTTGTGACATTCAATCGCGCACTATCTTCTTTTAATGAAGAGTACTTCGAAGTGCGCAGGCGTAAGAATCGCACACTGGTAAAAATCGTACGATTTACGTTGAGCGTACGATGGCTTTAGTAAGACGGTCGTAAGATCGAGCGTACGATAACCGTAGATCAAAATCTTACGACAATATTTTGAAAATCGTACGATCGTTGATAAGACGCCTCCCTGAGGTGTACAATTTTCGGTGTGTAAATCATAGCTGATGCAACATACCTAACTATTTCACAAAAGAAAAACATTCGTGTGGTGGAAACTGAAAAAAAACTGTGTGTTTGTTTTGTGAAAATGAATGTTGCTAGTAGGGATATTATAATTATAGGAAGACAATGGATGAGATCCTGGGGAGCGTCTTATCAACGATCGTACGCTTGTTTTGGTCGTACGCTCGTCGTACGTTGATCGTACGATTTTGGAGGTGTCTTATTAAAAAACGCTGGCGATCGTAGACGTACGATTATCGTAAGATTTTATGTAAATTCTGCGATCGCAAGAGAGCAGTCGTAGATCAAACAAAATGGCCGCGTTGCTTTTAAACGATCAAAGGCGCCGACTTTAAAAAAAAGAATTGTTGATTTAGACGATCTGACAGACCATGAAGTTGTATCACGGTACAGACTTAACAAAGCCTGCATAAATGAGCTAGAGGAGCTTTGTAGGGAGGATTTGTCTCCAAAGACAGGCCGTTCTTGCGCTCTTCAAAGCATGACAAAGGTAGCTTTTTTTCTTATAGACAGGGCAGATAACCAAGGCGCTTTCGCTCCTTACTCAAGCACATTATCCCCCTGAATTCCTAACAACAACAACAATGACTGAACAGTCTATTTATATAACTGTGAGATAGATAGAATTTTCATGAAACGCGTGGATGTTTTTAAAATAAAAGTTTATTTAGTGAATTAAAATAGTGCTAAGCTGATATTCATTCCTTGCTATTTATTCATTTATGAAGATATGTGGTAAATTTCGGACAGATGGAATGTTCGGATTGTTCAGCATCTTTACATTTATGTTGTTAACGGAAGTGGGATATCCAACTCTTTTTCTCACAATTTCATCTTCAACGGAAACTGATTTTACGGAGTGACATTTTACAGTTGATTGCCTTTTACGGTTTGATAATGGAGATCTTTATAAAGCAGAACTCTGTTCAGTGCACATACCTGGTTACTTTGACATGTAAGCTGGTAAGGTAGGGTATGATATCTTCAGTAAAGCCTACCAGTAGGGTTTGTAGACATTTTGTGTAATTTGACATTAAAATTTGCAACAAGCTTTAGGTTCGCACCCAAGACAACACATTCTCCTATGTAGCTGAAACAACTTCAGCGTACCCGGTTTATATGCTTGACAGCACCTGAAGCACCTAAAGCCGCACCTGACAAAAAACAAAATATAAAAATAGAGGCATTCAGAGTTTTGGAAGCCAGAACTATCTCCTATGCAGATTTATCACACGTATTCTGCTATCTCCACAGGCTATAACACATGTTTTTTTACAGAATATGTACATAATCCTTTAGTAAGATTACTGTATGCCTGATACCAATACTAATGTAATGGGTGGTGAAAAAATCATGGCTCAACCAGGACTCTAACTCAGGGCCTTCGGCTGTCAGGGGGGACACTACCAACTGGGCTATCAGGCCACACGGTCAATTAGCCTAACAATTTATCACCTTATACTTGTTACTGTCTACATATACCCCCTCCAAATTTAGAATTTGTCCTGAATTCTCAGAGACAAAGAACATTGTGAAACATTCTCGAGGTGCCAAAGCAATAGCCATATCATAATTCAGGTTATTTAGTATTTACGTTTGGCGCCATTGGTAACATGTGGTGAAAAAATTGTGGCTTGAACCCAGGGCCTTCTGGTGTAAGTGCGGACACTCTACCAACTGAGCTATCAAGCCACGCAGTCAATTAGCCTAACGATTTATCACCTTATACCTGTACCTGGGTATGCTATCACTAGCATCAGACCAAGCATTTACCTTGGCAGGGAATGTAATATAAAAAATCCTGCCTTGGGTTACAGATGTTTATATCTGAACATTGTGCTCATGACAAACTATTATTCACCAGCATACCTTTTGACATTTTACAAACATCTATATATTGCAATTTTATATTACAAGTTTCAAACTGAAAGATAACATAAATGCATAATTTAAAACTTGTTGATTTATACATTATCCTAAACACAACTCTTTACTTTAAACTTTTAAATTTGCAGGTTCTCATGGGGCTCAGATTCCTGGCAAAGGGTGATTTTTTGTCAGAGGTTGCTGACCTGCATGGGGTGTCAAAGGCCAGAGCAGCCGTTGCTATTGAAGAGTTTGTTAGGAGTGTCAATGTTAGATTAACAAACATCAGGTAAACAGTTGTTAAAAGTGTACTATACATGGAGTATATTGTTATTTTTAACATCATACTTTAGAATATTATATACCAAAGTTTGATGTATTTGCTACAGTGGTAATTGCATTTGTGAAAAGGATCAGAGGGTTCAAAGTTCAATCCACACCAGTGACATGGTAATTCTGGCTTTCAGCAACATACATCAATTAACTGTAAACCCTCGCTCTATCGAAGGATTGATACAAGTTGTCAAAACTTGTTTCGCAATCTTTACAAATGAATACAGTCAAACCTGTCAACAAAGGTCACCATTGGGAAGCTACAAATGTGGTCTTTGTTTACAGATGGTCTTTATTCACAGACATTTCTTCTATACATTAATAGTGAACTGTGGTTTCCCTATTGATCTTTATTCGCAGAGTGATCTTTATTCGGAGGTGGTCTTTAACACAGGTTTGCCTGTAGATAAATTAGTGTAATATAAACTGACCATTACCAGTAAGAAACAAATGACTTACGTGGATTTCAGTGATACCAAAATATTACGTTAGATAATTCATGACTTAATACCTTGCTTCATTAAATTATTGCACTTGTATATATAGAATAGAAATTCAATCAATAGCTTTGACATTCTCAAAACTTCATCCATACATACATGACATATATCATTTTGTTAATTACAGAAATGTAGTTGCAAAAGGATTTTTATCATTATTATTATTAGTAGTCTACTACTAATTGTTATGTAGGTGTTTAAGAGTTTGTATTTAACAGTATTCATTTTCAATGGTTCTTTGGTTAATTTCATTGTAAAAGAATACAATCATGTATATGAATTCCATATGAATGCTGTTTGAATGTATTTTAGGTTTCCAACAGACAGAAATGCCGTAAATGAATTGAAAAGAAAATTCTACCAAAAATGTAGAATCCCAAACATAATAGGTATTTAATACGTTTTGTACCATATATATAGTTTGCATTTTTCAATCTATCTTCATGATACTTTGTCAGTATGATTGTCTTGATAAAATTCTGCTTGAATATGAATATACTATAGTATGGGTAATCTTAGGTCAAAAACTAGGTCACTCAGTTAAAAATCTAGTGTATGCCATACAATCAACATTTATTACCCAATAATGTAAATTTGTCAAAAGTTTTGCTTTGTCAAGGTGAAACAGAATGTTTGTGTTTATGATATATTATTAGAGTTGAAGTTTGGTCACATATTGTCATAAATCGCAGGTGAGCGATTTAGGGCCATCTTGGCCCTCTTGTTTATATGACTTATTTCTGACACAGTTATCCCCTTATGCTGTTTCCATCAACTGTGCCATACAGACTTCAAAACTACAGTTATACCATATTGTGGCTCTGTTTAAAAAGTAAAATAGTTTTCTTTGACTTTGCTTTGTTAACATGTGAATCTTATGCAAAACCTTCAAAACTACAGAGCAGTCCCTCTAATTTGTCATAGATTTTATGTATCCCTAAGTAGACAGGTTGAAATGATATACAGTCAACCCTGCCCTTACACTGAGTTAAGCAACAACCTGTCATATGCAACTACTTAATATTCCTCCCATGTAATATAAGATTTGAGTGAAGCGACCATCTGTTAAAAAAGACCACAATGTCAGCTTACCCTGTGTGGTTGCTTAAGACATGTTTGACTGTATGTGATGAATCCGCTGCTTACAATCTCTTGTTTATTTACTGATTTTCATCTTGTAATCTTACAGGATTATCTAGAACGGAGTGGTGCTGGGATGCTGCTGGGTGATAGTGGCTACCCATTGAAAAGCTTCCTTCTTACACCCAAACTGAATCCCAGTACACCACAGGAGGAAAATTTCAACCAGCATCTTTGTAGGGGCAGAATGGCCATTGAAAGAGCCTTCGGCATATTAAAGTCACGTTTTCGGTAAGACTTTAAGATATTTTATACATGCTTTGATATTTTTGTTTCAGACTTTTCCTCCTTATTCCTTAATCACTCGATCAAAGGCAGGTTGACAAAACTTAATGTTAAACTATTGGACAATTATAGTTACATAGCATTATATTATCCTTCCAGGAAATTTCCAGCTGTTTTATTGGTCAATGACCCGTAAATAGTTATTGATATTATTGGACCAGCTGTTTAATATACAATTCTCATATCCCCTCATTGTACCCAGCGCTAAATGTGCAAGTGTTCGCATACAATATGTCAATGTATCAGTATGTTCAACTTCTGATTTGTGATTTTATTAAGTGATGTCACAAAGTGACATATAGGTGCCATAATGGTATTTGAATGTCTGCTTTTGTTCATCCCTGAAATAAATTCAAAACAAACATATACAAATGTATTGCAAAAGCCATACAAATCTCTGTATACAAAGAACAAGAGGGCCATGTGTCCCTACTGAGTCAACAAAGAACCTGTGCAACCTATTACATTACACCTATAAATGAACTTTATGGTACTTTTCTGGAATCATTTAACAGACAGAATGCTTGTAGATATCAAATATAACACATTGTTTTACAGTTGCCTGCACAGAACTGGTGGTGTCCTACAGTTCAAACCAGGAAAATGCAGTGAAGTTGTGGTGGCATGCATGAGGCTTCACAACATGTGTGTAGATAGAGGCATGCCAGAGCCACAGCTTGTAGTGGCAAATCAGTGTGATAATGGACCCCATCTAACTTTAAATCCAGCAGGTGAAAACAGAAACATCAGGGACAACATAATCAGATTATTTTGATTCATTTATTTCAGGATGTGGTTGATTTGTTCAGCAGTTTAATAACAAAGAAATGTATTAATTTAAGATAGAAAATGATAAGTTTTAAACTTTAAGTATTTTGTTAACAATGTAAAAGCAATTATATCATTATATCACAAAGAAAGAAGACATCAAATGCACAGTAAAAGTGTGCAAAAACAACATTCTAAATTTGATACAGATTCAATCTGATTAGGAGCTGTCAGTAAAAAGTTCTGCTATAATGAACTTTAATTTAAGAATCTAAATCTTTAATTACATTTAAAAATAATAGCTGAATTTTGTCATGGAAAGTAATAATGTCATGTTAGCCCTCATTGTACACTTGCATATTATGATATTATCTGTGTGTATAAATTAGTTTTTTGTCTAATTCTGCAATTTGCTCTACCACATTCAGAAAACATAACGATTTTGTTGTTATTAATTAATAACAGTTCAAAGTGGGTCAAATGCTAATAATATGATAAGGAACCATAACTCTAGTTATTTCCATTTTTAACTCTCCTGGCACAAACCCTGCCTGAGGGGGTCACTTGATTTTAGAAAGGCCTATATATAGGAAAAACTTTTAAAAATCTTCATCTCTGAAACCACAAGTCCTAAACCTGAGATATTTATTATGTTGCATTGCCTTGTGGACCTTCACCAAGAATGTTTAGATCATGACTCCCGGGTCAAAAAAAAACAACAAAAAAACACAACGCCCACAGGCAGAGCTTAGATATTTAGAAGAAAAAAAACGACTTATCCAATTTTTGAAATATCTCATTTTATGTATTAGGCCTGTCAAGATCATAACTCAAAAGTTATTTAAGGTATTAAGTTAATACTTCATATTTGTAGAGGATATTAAGACAGAGTGCAGTGATCAAGAACCATAACTCTACCTTGTCACATTTTAAAATTATTTCCTGTTACTTTAACATGATAAGAGGCTAACAATGACCATTATTATAATTTACAAATGAAACAAATAATCTTTATCATTTAACTTGTCAACACTTTCTTTTAGACAATTGACAGACTTAGTTAAAATTTTAATTGAATTATTAAATTCTCTCATAACAGCTGTCTGTTCCCGAACAAGGGCCTCTGTTTCTGTTCTTTCTGAAATATGAATATAGAAATAAATTATTTTAAGAGATTAAAGTTTTAACATATCCTCACCAATGTGTATTGACAGAATGAAAGTAGTTAAGAATATGTCAGCGTTCTGTCTTAAATAGTTTTAATATTAGGTATTAAATATTTAATAACAATCAAGTTATCTTAGTTATTGGCAAAGTATCATCCGAAAACATATTTTGTTAAAGATAAAGTCAAATTGTCAAGCAAAATATTATTTTTGCCACATTATGTCAGTTTTAAGCTAATGTCCAAATGTTTGTTTATGTAGGGTTAACTTGCATTGATGTCAAAACATGGGCATTTTTAAGTCAAACAAAAAAACAGTTTGAACAAATTACCAAATTAATAGTTATGAGACTTTTCAAATGGTTATGCACCCCTGTTTTTAGTCTGAATAGTATTATCAGGATGTACAAATAGACAAGCAGTTATGTACTTATATACAGTGATAGTACACTTGATTAATTTTTATTCAGGTAACATTCACTTAAAATTAAAAGATATATTTTCAATAATTATTGCTTTTTCATGACATAAGGGTCACTGAAAAGTGCAGAATATGTAGCAGCATGGCAGCTTCTACTTTCAGTATGACATTGAACTGAATGTGTGAAAATAAGAGTAACTTATTTTTTTATGACAGATTGATACTCACTGTCACATCTTGCCTTTTTTTGTACTGGCCTACTCTCACTGTTGGTGGCACCTAAAATATAAAGAACATGAGAGCAGTTGTTCTCAAGTGTTGTTCACATGTACATTTTTCTATTTAACAAGAACAGTGTATTTGACATTGTGTCATAGATGGTTAATATTTTCATATAATCCTTTGAATATTACTGGTATTTAAATTAGCTTTGAACACCTAAATACATAATTCATTTGTAGATAATTATGTATATAAACCATTTTGTATAGATTTATTAAAGCACCAGGAGCACTTTGAATTTTCTAATATATAGAAAATTGAAAATAGTTATGTGATAATAACTGAACTGTGTTCTCCTAAACAATGATGACCTATGCCTTTTCCCCCAAGACTGTTTTTTAGCTCACCAGAGACAAAGTCAGCAATGTAAGACAATCCTGGCTCTCTTGTTTAAGTTTTTGTATTTCAACATTGTACTTGTGGATTAAACAAGTTTTGAAATTTTTTGGAACAATTAACTAGCTTGCTAAAATAAGAGCTACTTGTAATTGTAGTAAGTGTGAAATCTTGTGACTTTAAAATTTATGATAATTTACATGTCAACCTTTTATTAATTACTAAATGATTCTTACCTCCACTTCTTGTAGCCTGTGTTTCATTGTTATTCAAACCTAAAAATATGAAGTGTGTGTTTACTAATTAATACTTACAATCACATGTCCAATAGTCCATACACTTAACATTTAATATGCAGAAAAACATATAAATTTTTAGACAGTAGGCTACATGTATCGGTATGTTATAAAATGTTACATATTTGGATTGTTATAAAATGTGACATTGAACAATTAAATACATATATCTATGTATTACAGAAAACGACTCTGTAGCTTTGTTTGTTTTGTATAATGCCATTTTTGTACAGTAGTTAAATTATTTACAAACAGGTAGTATATTTTACCATTCATCAATAGACTACCATCTGCAGCAAGAAACTTCAAACTTACATCAGGAGGGACTCAAACCCATGACCCCCCATCAATGACAAGACAGAGGTTTAATGCATTTCAAGTATATTACTGTAGCCACAGTCAACTTGAGCACAGAGGTGATTATGGAATTGTATCATGAAAACAACTAACATGTAAAATTCAGGCCATGCGGGCAACATTATCATGCATGTTTACAAAATTTTAAAACACCTACATTCCGTCAAGCTGCCTACAGGAAGGTCAGGGGTTGCATCATTATTCACTGTAAGAAAATACAGTAAACATTATGTAATAAATGGTTTATTTACAGTCGTAAAGATATGATGAATTGGACAGATCTTGGTGTGTTATATTTAAACAGTTGCATGTTTTACTCATTTTGGAAGCAAATATCATTCTAACCTAAATATGGTTTGAATTTTATATTTATTGTCCTGCAATATTGTAGACGGGAAAACAATTTACGTAAACAAAACATTTACCTAAAAATGTATCAGTCCCATTTTCAATTCCTTCAACGTTGACTTGTGGAATTGTCTGCAGCACCTGCATAAAGAAAATATACCAGTTCTAAAGTTTATATTTACAGTAAATTCCATATATAACAACTCTGGATATAGCAAAATTCCGGATATAAGGAACATATTTTCTCGGCCTGAATGTTTTTCTTAATCTATTTTATATGAAAATATAATACGGATATAACAAACTACTGATATAAGGAACAAATTAATGTGGTCCCAAAGAGTTCGTTATAACCAGAGTTTACTGTACATGTATACTGTATACATCACTTGGATTATCACTGGAATATTTATGACATATCAGCCAGTTTTTTGTACTCTAAAAATTTCATAAAAACATGACTTTGGGAAGCATGTAAATTTGATGTTCTATGCCCGACTTTACTTTGAGAGTACTTTATGGTGCACCTACAATCAATAGTATAAGCTGTAGTCATTATACAAGAAATGGCTCTTCTAGATTTTAATTACAATAAAAAGAATTCAAGATAATTCAAGATAATCTTTCATTAACTAAGTAACACATACAGGACATCCATGTTTTTGGACACATTTCTAGTTTGATACAATTTCATTATTTAAGTAATATGCTATACCTTGCTCTCCCAGTGGTCCAGCTCAAGAACTGGAGCAGGACCGCCACCAGTCTTTCTGACCTCCTGCATATGGGAAATGCCCTTTTTCTTAGTTTGAGACTGAAATGGTGTATAAAGTTTACAGGAAACAGACATATTTTTAGGCCTAAAATTGAATACATTTTGCAAATGATAAGCCTTTCTCACAAAAACTGAAAAATGTGAACTAAAGTTAATCAATTCTACAAGCATAAAACGTTCATTCTAATACAGAAAAGAATAAGCCACATGAATATTCACATTTACCTAACTTGGACTATGCATTGTCTTGTAAACATGAAAAGTATTATTGTTTTGTCTTATTTATGTCTTTAAAAACATTATTTTACACTCCATGTAAATGTTCAAGAAAATACCGGTATGACTTCACTTACTTTAAGGTCAATCCACTTTTTTTTAACCTGCTCTACACTTCTCTTACAAGAGCTGACACTGTTTACACTGAAATAAATCATTTAATTTTAAAACTGATACCAAGTTCTATATCAAAAAGTGTTTAAAGAGGCACACCCTAAAATCTGTCTAATTCAGTTACATTAAGAGCTAAATAATATAATATATGCTGGTATTATTAGTAACATAAAGGTTATTGTCACTGTAAAATTTATTGGTGGATAGCGATATATATTACATAAGGTTTTCCATGTTGTCGAATATTGTGTACCAGTTAAAGGCAACCGAGTCTTTATTTGCGACCAGTGAGGCATTTGATCGTCATGTACCTCTGTGTGGTCAGCTTTGCATTTAAATACTTTTTGATAGTCATTTTATTCCTTAATTGTATACATGTATATTCACTGAACACATCATTTGATAGATATAGGGAGTACCCCTTTAAGGTAAACAGGTCCGAGTTAATGGCAGTGCAAATCAAGGTTTCACTCAATAAGGCAATACTGTTTTGTACAAGAAAATATTTCAGATCTGACACAAAGATGACACACTTGCTGCTAGAGTTGATCTACATGTATATGACCTTCGACGCGCGAAAATGTACCTTCGGGCATTTGTTACATTATTCGACAATAATTGATAAAAAAAACCCATAAATTTTACATTTTTGTCACCCTCTTTAAATGCAAAACCAATGTTAAAAACTGATAACCACTATGTTTTCCTCAACAGAAACATACTTTCGACTTCAAAATCCTCCAAGACCATTACTATGGCAACAGTGATTTGAAATGATTCTTTTTTATATTTTGGCTATACCTTATGAAAAAGGCATATCGTGGAAAGAAGACATGAAATAGTTCACCAGATATGATATATATTGAAAGAGAATATAATTTTGATACCAAAAATAAATGATGCTGTTAGGAAATGATTACCGGAATAATTTACTGTCCATGTACATTGAAGTGAGTTTTGACGTCAAATTGTGGTATGTGACGTCATTTTTAGAGTGAACAGTGACGCCTTAGATATACTTTTTCAAAACGTAGTTTTGTATGTACTGGACGCAGGTAACTGAAATTTTCCAATACTGATATTGAAATATTGTTTATTTATAATATACAAGAAAGCTAGTTTCCAAGTATTTTCTCCGAAGGCCCATTTTCCCGTGTCGCTGGTCATATATATTTCAATGAATAAGCAGCAGCTTCCAAACTCAAGTTTGAAACAGTCTATTTAACTCACAGCTCACATGTTAAACCTACTATACGTTAAATGGGTTTTTGTCAAAGAGAGGCAGAAAATGTGAAGAAGACACATATTTAATAGAAAAACATAATTTTTTGTAGAGGCAGTGCTGTTGTGGGTCCAAGGTACACCCTTACCCCCTGTGTTCATAGCAAGTATTACTTTGTGACAATTGAAATGAATGTGCTCTGTATCTCATTATCAACAAGGCTCACTCTAGTTATACTGTATCATACGTAGATCTAAGTATTTTGTTTGAACAAAAACATCACACAGATAGAGGGACAGATAGCTACCACAATAGTAATACACAAAGAGAATAGGTCTTCTTCAAATAAGTTTGAATTCTGCCAGAAGTATTCATAGAGTTACTGAAACTAATACGTCGAGGATAAAACTGACTTGTACCTTTCGGCCACATCAGCCCAAAAACGGGCCTTATCAGTGGCTGTGACGGACGAGGAAAACTTCCCCGTCGCCACAGCCGAGTCCCTGAGCTTGTCCACCAGCATGTCACGCTCGGCGCTGCTCCAGTTGACTTTTTTTTGTAAACTGTCCATGGTAGCAGACGGCTTTGTTTTGACATTCACTCGCGCACTATCTTCTTTTAATGAAGAGTACTTCGAAGTGCGCAGGCGTAAGAATCGCACACTGGTAAAAATCGTACGATTTACGTTGAGCGTACGATGGCTTTAGTAAGACGGTCGTAAGATCGAGCGTACGATAATCGTAGATCAAAATCTTACGACAATATTTTTAAAATCGTACGATCGTTGATAAGACGCCTCCCAGGACAGTCGAGAAATATTAATTTCATCATTGTAATAAATAAAATCTCTTTGTTGGGTTGGTACTGCAAGCTTTACAGAATAGGACTTTCCCTATCACAAAATAGAAATATAAACCTCCAGAAAATTGTACAATCAACCCATCTATGCAGTAAATTTTACTATATATTTCAAAGCTTGGTTTATGTATCAAGGTTTACTGTGTATACAGGTTTTACACTGAATGAAAGCTTTTTTTAGAAAATTTAACGTTTTACCAGAATGTCTAATGTTTCAAATTTCCTTTCGTTGTTATAATTTAATCTTTACTTATTGATTTGTTCTCGATTACAAAACAAGTTCTTCCAACTCAGTCACTCTCACAGATGAAATCAACCACGTAGGTTTAACGCCCGTTGAAACTGTATTTCAGTCATTGTTACAGGTCATCAACTGTCTCACATAGAAAAACATGCCCTTCTCATCTTTGAAATTTTGTAAAGCCCTTTATGAAAAACGGTCACAGTGATCTTTATTGTTTATATACTGACTCCAAACAAACACAGAGTCATAAAAAGACAATCGCTTGTTATTGAGAGAAAGCTGTTATTCAGCCAAAGGTTACCGTCAACTTGACCATCAACCTATTGAGTCCAAAAATCAGTAGATATCATTTACAGGCCATTGTAAGCAAGGGTGGCAAGTTGGAAAGTAGGCCAAAACTTTCTTCAGTTATTGAGCGGAAATTTAAATCTAACGAAGGGACGGACGACCAGCGCCATCACATAATATAGCCCTCAGGGCGTTTTCAATAATTCAAGATTTTCAAGATTAGACACGCTAGCGGATACGGCGTTCGTTCAAAAATCTAGAGGATCTGGAATCGTTACACGGCCACTAGAACATTTTGTCTTTTTCTCTTTGTATCGTTCTGTCCATCTAGGCAAGACGACAATGGTAGCTTTATCTTCCAAGCCTCGCCACAGCCACATCGAAATAAAATGCCGAATCCGTAACATTGTTTTATGTAGGGCGTAACGCAACGACAATTCACAGAAGTTCGATTTTTCGCTCCTTGGGGATGGGCTAATGAGGCGCTATTACTACAGTAATTTATCTATGGCACAATAGTTTAACTTTTCAGACGCAAGTGCGCAGACATGCCGCAATTGCAGGTTAACCGACCACTCGGAAGAGTATTTGGAAGATGGGTGGCTCAAGACAATGCGACTTTATGGATATACAAACAACTGGAAAAGAATGGAAAGTGTATGAAGATTCAGATGGAAGAAGTTGGCTGCTTTTTATCTTGGATCTCTTTATCATCAGCAAAAATGGGTGGCACTTCATTTGCACAAGTAAAAGGCGATCCAGGAGGACAAATGTACGAAACAGAGGAAGGCGTTTTTGACAGTTTCAGACAGTTTAAGTCAAAAACATATGAACACGTTGTTTGTTTCGGGATAATTGTCATTATATTTATTCTGCTGCGTATAATTTTGTATGTTTATCTTTGACATTTAGATATCAGGACTTGAACTCATTGAAGTGACAGAAATCATTTCCTATCATATCTCAATTACAAAGACATAATAATGAAGAAATAGGTTTCATTTCCTATGTAGATATTGTACCTGTTATTGTAATTGTAAACGTCCTATAGGCAAAGGTGAAAGTCCCAGTAGCACTTTGGATGTAAAATATCTTATCGGGAAAATTTACCGATATTTACCGATATTTGCAAGATTAGTTCAAGAAACAGGTACCCTGGTGCGAAATGGAACAACAGAAACTTTATAGGAGGCTTAACCAAGCTGAAATAGATAGCCATAGGCAATGGGTCACTTACCATATATTTACTATTTTCCAGGCATTCCCTTCACTTTTTAGCAAATGTAAGATCCTAACAAATTTTCTGTAAACCTTGATTTTCTGTGGTAATATATTCAGATTATTTATTTACTTATGCATTTATTTATTTCAGTCTCATCCATATAGATAGTAACACTCTTAAAGACAATTAAAATGTCCTTCATAAGTGACCCCCCCCCCCCCACAAACCGCAGGTGGTGAAATATCTTAATCGTTTTATTGCCCCTTATCAGTTTTAATCCTCTCTGATTAGGTACAGCAGCGTGTCAGTAGCCTTGATATGTAGTACAATAGTAGAACCATAAATTTTATTGATTTGTACAGATAATTGATTTATAACTTATTTCCTGTTGTTTATATAAACTGTTTTATATAATAATGACATTTTACTTTTATTGCAGGATATGAAAAATATTTTAGATAAATGCAGTAAACTGTGATTTTAAAGTTATACTGAGAAAGTTAATATGCTCAAGTAATTAAGCACCTTCCAGTGGTGTGGCCTGAATGCATTTTTGATGTATAAAGAATCCTTCTGACTATTTATTTCTTTGTAAATTATAAGTGCAACTGAACGCTTCTTCTAACTGTAAAATAAGCTAAAACTAAATTTCTCTTATGTATCAAGTGTAACATCTAATCTTAGTGATAATTGGTTTGTTGTAACAGTAATTGATTGAGTATTTAAAACATTACTCAATCTAACTTTGAAATCACAGTTATTTTTCAGTAATCTAAAAGTAAAAAAAAAATAGTTTATGTTTCTGTCATATAAGAAAATAATTTTGATATAATAATATAGTGTATAAATAAAGTGTTGATTTTTTTATAATCTAATTTGACTGGGAATTACGTACATGTACCTTAAAGGCAACTGATAAAATAGAATAATAACATCTTAAAGGTCAGAAGGTCTTAAAATTTATGTATAACTAACATCCCTTTCCTACATTATCTGTACATAATGTAAGGAAGTTATACAGTAGCTGAATATGATAAACAGAAGCTAGTCTACCAGTGACCAGTCATGTTAATTGACATCTACTGTGAATTCGCTGTGAATTCGCATGGCTGACTGGACCCCTGTGGTGAATACCCCACATTCCTGTTCAATTGTCTTTAAACGTTTGATAAAAGACACGCAAATAACATAACAAGAGCTGTCCCTCACAAGTGACGAATGCCCCCGAAAGAGGTGTCTCACAGTCTTTGTCCTCTCCAAGTGCTGAATAATTGTGGCATGTAATTTTAAAATCCATGCGACACATCGGCTTGATGTGCTTGATATTTGTGCCAAGCTATTTTTAAATCAATCAATGCATGACAAAGTTATAGTCCGGACACGAATATGTGCATATATACAGGATTCCATTACCTTCTAGCTCTAAGTGTGACCTTGACCTTTGATGTACGAACGTGGGTCTTGCACGCGACACATCGTCTTGATGTGCTTAACATCTGTACCAAGTTATTTTTAAATCCTTCAATGCATGATAAAGTTATAGTCCCGACAGGAATGTGTGCATATATACAGCATTCTATTACCTTCAAACTCTAAGTGTGACCTTGATCTTTGAAGGTAGGGACGTGGGTCTTACACGCGACACATCGTCTTGATGTGCTAGACATTTAAAATCCTTCGATGCATGACAAAGTTACAGTCATAAATGGAGGATTCCAATGTGAGCTTGACCTTTGAGGTAGGGATGTGGGTCTTGCACGCGACACGTCGTTTATGTGCTAGACATTTGTGCCAATTTATTTTTAAATCAATCAATGCATGACAAAGTTACAGTCCGGACTCAAATGTGTGCATATATAGAGGATTTCATTACATTCAAACTCTAAGTGTGACCTTGACCTTTGAGGAATGGGACATGGGTCCTGCACGCGACACGTCATCTTGATATGCTGAACATTTGTGCCAAGTTATTTTTAAATCCTTCAATGCATGACAAAGTTACAGTTCGGACACAAATATGTGCATATATACAGGATTCCATTACCTTCAAACTCTAAGTGTGACCTTGACCTTTGAGGTAGGGACGTGGGTCTTGCACGCGACACGTCGTCTTGATGTGCTAGACATTTGTGCCAAGTTATTTTAAAATCCTTCAATGCATGACAGAGTTGCAGTCCAGACACGAATTTGAAAGTAGGGACGCACAGACGGACAGAAAGACGGACGGACGGACGGTGCGATTTTAATATGCCACCCTTCGGGGGCATAAAAAGTACATAGCCATTGTATTATAGGACTATAGATGATTACATGATGTAATTAAGTTAACATCGCACATAAACAACATTGGATAACATGCATTTACTTAGTTGTAAAAATATATAATCACTTTACAGGAAGTTAATTTGTATCAAAGTTAAACCCTTATATAAATTATATTTGCAACGTTGACACTGTACTCTTGATTACAACTTATTACACAGTATAAAAGTTTGGTTATCATTGCTAATTTCTGAATGAAATCTGCCACAAAAAGAAGCATTAGTAAAATACTGAAAAGAAAAATGCTCTACAGAGCTAGTAAAAGTGTCTGAAGAAATGATCAGATCAATAATTAACTCATTAGCAATTATTACCTAAACGTAAATAAAGATGGCAAGGATTCAGCATCTTGTATTCCTACAAATTATATAAAACTTGTTATTATATTATCAATCTATTTAGATGTTAAACATATAAAGCAAATGTAGCGTAAAACAACATAAGAAGTGCAGATTTATTACTTTGATCATTTAAATACCGACTAAAATATATCGATATATGTAGTTTACATACACATATACAGAAAAACAGCTAACAAATTAAATTCTGATTAAACGCCAATTTAAATCACCTGTACAGCATTCATGTCTTCAATACAGCTTTCTATATGACCTACTGCAGTGTTGCTCATCTCTAAAGTAATCAAATAATATAATTTTTAAAATATATAATTTAAAATTATGCTTGTTTTCAGATAACACACACCATTGCTTTCTTCATAATGACGTTTGTAACGTCAAAACAGTTATTTTAACGTCAGTATATTTGACGTTGTTTGCCATGTTACACATTCATTTGACATGTATGAAGGTATTTTTTCTTGAAATTTCACCCGATAACACATGATTTGTTGTCAAGTATTTTGCTTGTTTTAATTTTGTTGTAATTTCTCAGCTTTTCAATAAATCCTCATTTTGATTGACTGTGTCCTAATTTTCACTTTTTCAAATGTGAAAGAATAAATGGTTGCTATGGTAATATGCTTTATGATAAAGACTTAATAGAATCATTTTTTCATGCATATTTGTCAATGCCATTTCTAATAAACATCATTTTTTTTTCGGAATTTGGTGAAAATTGGTCATTTGTATTTTTACATTTGCCCAATAATAATAAAAGCTCATCTGGACCCATTTCCCCAGTCACAGTCACAATAGTAATGGTATTACTGCATTGTTTGTCTTGTCTAGTAAGATGCATGTTTTACAAAAGGCTCATTGCTCTTCTCGGAATTTGTTAAAAGGCTTATTTACGTCACTAACAAATAAATTGCAATCTTATAAACAGACCGCGAAAATAGTAGTCGTGAAATCTGTATTTGGTTTAACGTGAAATCGCTCTTACTGATAAGCATTTAGGTTCAAGTTGAGATCTGTTGATATAGTTGAACGATGCCATTAAATGCTTACCGTTTAAACAAATGTTTCTCGTAGTTCATAAAACAGTCAAAAGTATAATTTCTGTATCTAGTGGATGAAACAAATAAGTAAAGTAATAAACTTATTAGTCCCACGTGTTACTGGTTACCATGTATGTTAGATCTTACAATTCACATGAAGTAATAAATTAACACAATAACGATAACAACAATTACGCATGTGCTAAAAAAACATGAACAACAGTCCTCAGGTCCACTGGAGGAAGAGCTGGCATCACGTTTATATAATTCTTCCATATTTATCTTCGTGTCATGAGGCACCGACATATGCTTACTTTGTGCGTCGTCCTTTGTATACCAACGTCCACCTGGGTTCCCTCTAACCCTTATAGATTCTCCACCATTTTCCGATGTAAATTTCCGCGGATTTATGTGAAACTTTTGCATAATCGGAATTGTGTTACATTTTCCCAGTCTCTGTAGCTGCCGAAACACCCAAAGTCGTCGGTTGTCCGCTGTGACCCATTTTCCATCCTTTATCATAACAGATATTATCGGAATATCTTCTATTTTGCATCTGAATAAAAAGCAGATACTGATAATACTGCGACAAAATAACGAATAAGAGAGTAACGGTGGCATTGTATCCCTCACCCAAGTACCCGACGCATTTAATGACAATCTAAGGCAGAGGGCCACCATCATATTTCTGTTTCGCTATATAGACATTTAAGGAAATCAGTCCACCTGGTGACACCCATGTGATTTCGCAAACCAATTTCGTCCTGAAGGAATGTTGTAGAATGCAATCCGCTATACAGTACTATGTGAATCTGACCTTTTGGAGAATTTTTTTTTATATAATATCTAAACATCAGGAGGCCAGTCCGGTCATGGTTTGAGGGAATTCCATTGCCAGCATTTTCAAAAGATCTGAAAAGATTATCTCCCTTGAATATACCTTGAATATCTAAGAACATTGTCTTACTGGATTGTCTCCCTTAGACAACGACGTCAGGATACGCATGGTCATATGAAAAATTGGTAAAGAAATCAAATGGTCATCTCATTGAGACGACGCGCATAATCAGTATTTCAAGCCCGTGACCTTAAGGTCAATATCACAGTTAGGGGTAATTGTCTTTTCGTGTCCGCTCCAAAGCTATCAAACCCTGTGTAGGACTTTGACGAGACTTGGGTCAAATGTCCAACCCATCACGCGCTAAACCCATGTGATAACCTCGCTAAGACAAGAACCAGTTAGCATTTAGGGGTATTTTATTTCATTTAAAGATAATATCCACATTTTTTACACCCTTTGGATGATTTTCATGACACTTGGCTCAAGTATTAATCAAGACAACGCAAAAAGCACACTGATGATGTTTCAACTATGTAAAATCAAGGTTAATGTCATTTATAGGGGTCATTTATTTTTCGTGTCCTCTCTATATCTCGGATAAACTTTTAAAGAGTTTCATTATTCTTGGGTCGAATGTCCATCTCATGGTGGCAACTTGCAAATTCTATGTTTTAACCCATCATATCAAGGTCAAGGCCACTAAGGGGTCAAATATCATGCGACGATATTAGTTTTTTACTTAGTTTATACTAATTTATTTTAACTCGATTGTGAAGAAAGCTTTAAGCTTATCGAGTCACTCCCGAGTCCGCTTCCTGGAAAAACCAGTACAATGTACTTGTGTCATATGAGGAGGAACGGTCGTGACCCCAGTGGGGTTCGAACCCGCAGCCCCCGTGGTGAGCGGCAGACACCACAAAGAACATGTAAGAAAGAACCTTACAATTTACATGAAGTAATAAATTAACACAATAACAATTACAACAATCACGCATGTGCAGATACGTAACAAATACGATATTTCGTAAACCCCTTAAATGATTTTTCCTGAAAGTAAGGCCAAGATATTTTCGCATGCAGTCGATCAATTTCAACGTAAGGTCATGAAACTTACTATATGCCCTTAATTTGAAATGTACATGTTGTTAATACAGAATGAAAAAAAAAACGTTCTTTGTCAGGTTATGGTCAATGTCACAATTAAGGATCAAATGTCATGAGACTATATCTGCCAAGCCATCCGACGGATGTTAAAGAACATTATTCAGATGTCAAAATGATTTGCATAGTGTTTATCTCCGATATATTGGTTCAATGCTAAGATCAAAGGTCATATAACTTAAAGTTTGTGCCCGCCTTGCAACTCCCGAAACAAAGCACTGAGCATTAATTTTTCACAAATGTTAGTTGTTGAGAATAGGGTAATGAGAGAAGCAATTTATTAATAGTGTTTATGGGGGACATTTCAATCACGTTCAGTGATAGCTCTAGTTAAGAAATTTGTTTATCATAAAGTTTCAGAAAGTTTTGTCCAGTGTAAGTGAATACCAGTATGTTATATGAGTTAAAATTGTGACGACACATGACGGGCACAGACTTACACTAATAGATCACCATGAGCACCCAAATGGTTTCCAGCGAGCAAGAAAGTGGATGGTGAATATGAGATATCTTTAATTAAAAAATCTCTTTGTACACTAGTTGTTAATATGAAAGAAACATACCTTTCTTCACACAAATCATCTAACGTCTCGCCGATTTTTGTATGTGGGTGCGCACTATTCCTGTCAAAATAGACATTTATAGAATCCTGAGAAAATAATATTTTATTAGGCTGTAGATACATAACTGTTACACACACTTCAATGTTCCATATATTTGTATATGCATTTTCTAAAAGTTTATTTTTAGAAATATGGAATCATGTCCAAAAATATACCGGTATTTGAAATTGTGCCAGTATCCACCTGGCAAACATGTGCCGGTTTTATTATTGCAATTTATTATTGATCCTCATTGTGTATCTATTCAAATATATTTCTTAATTTATACTAATTTATTTTAGCTCGATTGTGAAGAAAGTTTTAAGCTTATCGAGTCACTCCCGAGTCCGCTTCCTGGAAAAACCAGTAATTGTGTCATATGAGGAGGAACGGTCGTGACCCCAGTGGGGCTCGAACCCGCAACCACCGTGGTGAGCGGCAGACACCTTAACCTCTACACCACCGCTCCCCTCAAATATTTTACTGCAAGCAATATGCAATGTAATAAATTTATAAATGTTGTTCGAAATCTCCAGTTTACAAAAGTACTTTTAGGAATTTCCAAATATAAATTTGACATTTTCCCAATTTCCATTTGGTTTGCGATATCAAAAACAAACACCAACAAGCAGACTTTGTGACAATTTTAAGATAATGGTGAATGCTTAGTTATTTTTTATTCGCCTTGTCGTGACGCTTGTGTGTGTGCTTTTAGCAAACACACAAATGTACAGATTATTTTAAACGTATTTAGGAGTCATGGTAGGAACATTTTTTATTTAATGTCTCGTATTCTAAGATTTTGCAAATTTCAGTTGTATAGAAACAATCAAGTTCTACGCTACACTTCCACACACCATCCTCTCATCTTGTGTGAAGTTTCAACAAAATCCCATTAATAAATTAGGAGTTAAGCTCCGGTCAAAAGTGTGTAGCTGTGACGGACAGACTGACGGACAAAGCAGAAACTGTATGTTAACCCTTAGGGAAGCGTAAAAATCATTTCATTCATATTTTATTTTAGTGAACATTGAATAAAACAAGTGCACATATTTAAATTTTCACTAAGCATTTATGATGGGCTCATAAGATAGTCACGTGGACGACTATGCGGCAGTTATTGCATTTTATCGTTCTTAATATTTAAATCGTATCAAGATTGCGTGACAGTTGTGTATAAATCATATTGCATTGGCATTATTTAAACAAGTGAATGGAGTATTGCCATGCAATACAGAGTCCCCAACCGGATATGACGGGATGAGATGAACATGTTCAGTGTAAATATCAGTCTTCGACATAGCCCCTTCACGTGCACCTCTGACATTTCAACTACACTGGGTACATTTTATTCCCATAGAAGTCCGCATAGCACATATTTGATTGTTGTACATGTTTCCTATGTCACATTTGAATTGTCTTTCAAAACGGGAAAACATCAAATGATTTTTTCAAAAGCAGTTTATCAGGATTTTTCTAAAATAAACCTTCTTAAAACTTATTTGCCATTTTTGCTGTTGTCAAACGACTTTGTGGAATTGACGCCAAAATCAGAGGTGCAAGCAATATGAAATAAAAATTACGTAACTACGATGTAACACGGGACATACATGTTTCAACGTTTGCTTCCTCTAATAATATACAGCGTGTGTGGCTATTTTATCTTTGTCTAAAAACAATAAAACGAAACTTAACACGTCTTCTTCTCCGTTTGAAATATTTTGAAACTATTTCAAAATGACCCTCTATAGTTTGATTTCGAGCACTGAGCCGTGAATGCACTTTTAACTTATTGTAAAACAACGGTAAAAATGTAGCTCAAGTGTCAAATTTAGACTATACCAAGATGGCCACAGTGGTTCGGCAAACACATGACTGGTTTAGGGGGTTTTCTTTAGATGACTAGAAATGGTTCGACTTCCTTCAACAGATTTACACTTTGTAATGAAATGAAATTTGTGCAGATAAGAAGATTCATTGTTACAATTTTTACATTTAAAATCTTTAACACCTGTTTTCATATAGTATTACATGAAATAACAATGAAAAATACAGTAATGTCGAATAACACACCGCTACGATTTAAAAAGTAGTTGTGCCAAGTTGAAAACTTGTAAGTCATGACTGATTACTTCGAGTTAGCTATCTATTCTCACTCGGACATTTTTGGAACGTCCGCTTTCTTCATAATGTGTCTATTATCAGTCAATTTTTCTTCAAATGGCTTTCAAAAAACAAGTGCTGGTGCCAAGTGAGAGATTTCACAAACTACACAAAGTAATCTACTAGTTGTGCAGTTATCTATATCTTTACTTTGAACATAACCTATGATACTTTAAACAAAACATAATACTCGTAATGTTGCCGATACATTTATTTACTATTATGTACAGCAGAATCAATGTAACTTGGAAGCCGAAAAATACTACATAGATCTAATAAAACTATTTAGAGTAATTTCAAATTAGTTTACAAAAAGATCGTTTCTTAATAAACTATTAAGAAGTTAATTTCCCTGTAGTTGTCAATGTAAGTGCATGTTGAATAACTATCCTAAAACTAAAATGATATCGAGTTTGTAGGGAGTAAAGATTTTAGACTTACAGTCTTTGATTATAACCGCATTAGATATGGCAGTGTCCATAATAAATTGTAGACTCATCATTTCACTCTGTTTTTATCTCTCAATCTGTCTGAAATTATTTGTAGTTGTCAATGTAAGTGCAAGATAAATAAATTTCCTAAGTGTATACATATAACCACATTCAATATTGTAGTATCCAAAATAAATTTGTAGACCCGTCATATCACGCTATCTGTCAGAGATGTAATCACTTCACATTGTAATGAAAATGGATATTGTGTAGTGTTCATGTGAGTAAAATCACTTACAGATTACAATATGTACTTTATATTGTCTGTAAAGATCACCGGTTTTAGTCACTTCGAAGATTTAGTTTTGCATTATTGACGATTTCCGAGATTCTTAGGGAGAAACCTTATCTTCTGTACACGTTTGATCAGCATCTTCACATAAAAGAAATGTATGAGCCATTGTGTTTTATAACAGCGATTTGTTTTTCTGTAAAAACATTTTCATTCTAGAATATGGTACTTTCTTAGTTTTTACATGACATACTTATGTCCCATGATATATCAGTCTCACTGACACAGTTTTAGCAGTATTTTGTTTCGCAATTCTTTACTATCTTGTCTTTGTGTTTCTTTGCTCAACCTTAACGGAAAGCACTATCCATTTCGTTTGATTGTGATTAACCAGATATCTCACATATGTGGGCATAACTGGCAGTACATACGTAATCGAAAAACAGACGAATGCTGCTTAAAGCAAGGCACAGATGATTGGATTTATCTTGTGGATAACCTGAATGCCACTTGAAGTAACCACTCTGTGATGCGTACTTGTACTCCCAGGGTGAACGCAAATCCTTTCGACGGCCACCAATACAGATGTTTGGACTGAACCCTGTCAGAACACCTTTAACATCAGCATACTTCAAGTCAGAGTCTATGTTTATTAAGTGACCTCCGTCATGCTGGCACTGTGCCTCAGCATCGTCATGATTTTTACCAACAACATACAGCTTCATACAGAATCCATTTGCGGTTATGTTATAGTGTGCCGGACAATTACCTTCACAAATACTCATGTCTGGTTCTATTTTCGAGCCGATATTGCCACATTTCCTAGTTCTGTTTCTTATTCCAAACGTGTCAAAAATACGAGTACCACATACTGACCACTGTGTCCATTGGCCACACTGATGCAGATTAGTAATCGCCATGCCAATCACTGTCAAGAAAGGCTTGTTTAGTTGTCTACCAAGTTTGATCAAGGCTTGTCCATCGATATCTCTGCCACGAGTAGCAGCAGCCTCTGCCACATCTTCGCCTTTGATAACGGTACAGGATATCAGGCACATATAAACAATGTTTACATTATTCAAAATGTTCATTTTCTTTTCCGTCTGAGCTCAGCACAAAATGTATTGTAAAAAGGAAATACTGTTCTTTTTCAGCTTTAGAAATAAACGTTTTTTTATAAACACTGAAATAAAATACATTCAATTTAGATTTAACTACTGCTTTCGCGAATGAATCCAGTAACCTGAAGTGGTATAATGCAGCTTATAAACCTTTATTTCTTGGTAGCTTTCCCACGCAATTAACTGAAACTAAAAGTATGATTCATTTCCTTCATTACAGTTTTTTCTTCGTTACTGATCATATGTGTAGTTGCATACATATTCATTTTCTATATTGGTTTGCCTGACGTTCTGATCACTGCACAAAAAGTTGAAAATACAAAACCTGTTTGAGGTTACATATGTTGCTTTGGTCCAAACAATTAAGCGTGTGCCTTAAAGCTGCTCGCTCATAGTTTCTGGTGAAAAAATGCTATTTCTCCAAAATTATATATTAAATCATAAAACGTAGAAGTAAATTCTAGAATCAACACAACAAGTGAAATTCAACAAAGCAATTTGCCAAAATCCTGAAAATGTTTGTGGTTTTGGTCTATCGGCATTGCTACACTATATGGTTATATTTCGATTTTCAAAAAAACGTTTGTAACACTATAATTTGACAGCGTATAATTTCAAATATATAGATATCCTCCACAGAAGTTTATACTGGAACCTTTTTATTTGACTATTCGTTCTAAACTATGTTATTTTCAGAGACTAAAACCAAAACTAATTTTTTCACCAAATCTTAAATAATCGTAGCTAACCTCTAAGAGTATGCAACAGTTTGTCAAGCGTTCAAGAAAAACTTCATTAGAAATAATTCTGAGTAATTATGCGCACAATAGTTTAAATTTAATTTTTTAAGTTCAAAGACCTTGGATCAAAGGATTGTTGAGTTATTGAGCGGAAACGGTTTTTAAACGTTATGCCACTTTGACCTAAGCTTTAACCAAGTATATAAAGATCATCTACTTTTCATAAGACGTTTGAAGACTATAGCTTAAGCATTGATGGGTTATTTAACAGAAACGGGCTTAAAATGTAAGGTCACTGTGACCTTCACCATTAGCCGAGTGACTTTAATAGTTCCTTGGGTCATCAACTTCTCATTAGCAATAACCCTAACAAGTTAAAAGACACTAGGTAAAAGGGTTTTTGGGTTAATAATTAAACGGACTTTGAATCCTACATCACTCTGACCTTTACCGTTGGTTCGGTGATACAAACATCAACAGGGGTAATCTATCTGCATAAACTACAATCCTAATAAGGTTTAAGATTAAAAAGATAAAGATACAAACATTGTCAAGTTATTGAGTGGAAACTGTTTTCAAATGTAAGGTCACTTTGACCTCTTACCAGTTATCTGAAATCTATTGGGGTCTTTCACTCTTGATAAGCTTTACTCCTAACAAGTTTGAAGACGATAACTGAAAACATTGTTTCTGGGTTATTGAATGAACATGCATGGTTACTGTGGCCTTGACATTTGACACTTTTAGCGGAAACCAAAGATCTACCAATCGATCGACAGCTGAAAAATAATATGTTATCACAGAATTAAAGATAAGGGGAGGGGGACATAGAAATTGCTAAACGAGTATAAGACGATTGTAAGACTCGGATGCATATTGGTGGCTTTTAAATGTGCAAGACGTTTTGAAGCGGAAATGTGACCTCTGCGTGTGTTCAACATAACTCCTTAGGGTTTATAAATCATGGTTTTTGAGACTATCGAAGGAATGGGAAAAAATGTATATCTATCATGAATGTTCAACGTTATGGTTTGAAGGAGTTTACGCAAAACTTCATGGAACAAAATATGAGGACCTGACTGTAGAGTTTATTAAAACATAATATATAAAGTATCATAACACATTGGAACATTACGAACGCTCACAGTTTGAAATTCGTGATTTTCCATGAAATATTTTGCGTTGACAAATGCCGTGAAATTGATAAACACCATGTTTCCAGGCGCAAATTATTTTATATTTTTAATTTCATGTTGTTTTGAAGTAATAAAAACTCATTCAACATCACGTATAAAGGCTAGCTTTTTTTAGTACCCATTTACAGCTTAAAGCTTTAATGAAGAGTTAAGGGTTCAAGGGTACACACACGTACGCTCATACACGCGCTCAGACACTTTTTAAACAATTTTGGAAACATTTTATCTTAAATTCATTTATATTATGGATAATTTTTTTTTTACATGTTTACAAAATTCATCTTCATTTCTTTCTTGTATGTATAATCGAACGAAACGTATAAGAAATATGCTATATCTGGTAGTCACAACGAGAATGTTCAACAGGAGATTGTACCATTAGCTAGATATTCCTACTTAAATTGCGGTAGCATTCTTTCATATAATCTTCATCAACTACCTTTCGAACAATCCCCTAAATGCAATCAATGACAATCAATAACATATTGTAGATTTATTTTTATTGCAGTTTACTAAAAAGCAATCTATAACACATATTATTCACACATTATCTTTAATAATTAATGTCAAATAATTGACATCTTCAAATGCGTGTCTATTTTAATCCGAATTCTCATTAACTCAAATTCAGCCTATTAATCGAAAATCCATAACCGTCGTTTTCGATTTTTTACTTCAAGTCTCAAGGTATTACAATAAGAATATAAAACACTTAAACGTTCTTGTACTTCAACTGGTCGTTTACCTATTACGGCCATATCATCTGCAAATAGCAATAACCATCTATAAGAAGACAGGAATCTACAATATTATGTAGATGTAACTCCAAATCTTCAGCGACAGGGAAATAGTAGAGCATACAATACTCCCCTTGTCGCAAGCCCACCTATTAACTTAAAGGTAGTAAATTTCTGAACAATGGGTTGTAAAGGTTACACAGAGTTTTCATTTTGAAAAACCAGTTACGTCCTTCATTACATTTCTTCGCAGTAACATCTCTTCTTGTGTGAAGTTTCAATACAATCCCTGTCATATTTTTGAAGGTATGCTCCGGACAAAAGTGTGTGGCAGTGACAGAAAGACGGACGAAGCGGAAACTATATGCTCACCCTTCAGGAAGCGTAAAATCATTTAATTAATAGTTTCTTTTAGTGAGCTTCGAATAGGTCCAGTGACGATATCTTAATTTTCACGGAATATGTTTGAGAGGTGGAAGACTATGCGGCAGTCATTGAATTTTATCGTTCTTATATTAGATATATCAAAATTGTGTAACAGGTGTACCAGGTCAATCGCACAAACAGATCTCATTGGTAAATGCGATTGACTTTTTTTCGGCAACCACTCAAATTCACTTTTTGGATAAAACTGACTGGAAATTGCAGTCAAGTAAATTTTTCCTTTCCTGGACTCAGAAAAAAACACATTTTGTTATTATAGGCATGATATGAGACATGCCAAGGTCTCATCCACGAAGAAAAAGCTTTCAAAGATATTTGCTCTCACGTTTTGAGTAAGTGTGACCTTGACCTTCAAGATAGCTCTCAAAATATTATGCATGACACACTCTTGAAGTGCAAAGAGCACCTGTATGAAGTAATTAAAATCAGAATATGCAACCCGGACACCAAGTACTAGTTTATAACCATACTTCACAGGTTTTGAGCCCTCAGAGTGACATGGACCTTAAGATAGTCCCCAATCCCCCTGAATGTGGTAATGGCATATCTTTTTGTTATCGGCAACAACTATGTGAAGCTTTTTGAAAATCGATCAATGAATATAAAATTTACAGCATGGACATGAAAACTGATATATAGCACTTCATTTCAGGTTATAAGTCGTAAATATGACCTTGACCTTTCAGGTAGCCCCAGGGGTAGTGCATGACACAACCCTGTATTATGGGCAACAGTAGTGTAAAGGTATCTGCATATAGACACACGGTATTTATATCGCATTCAGATAAACACGCGTGAATCCCGCATGTATGCATATTTGGCTCTTTTTCTTGGCCCTTTCGTTATATTGGTTAGCTATCATGGCCGTTCTGGAGAAACTAGTACCGGTTGTATTACGTAGTGTTTTTGTTGTTTTCATGATAGAAGCGGACTTGAACATCTACATCCTTACTTCAAAAATTGAACTATTACTATATAAAATCATTGATAGAAGTAAATTTCTTTCCAAATTTTGAAGTATCTTCAGAACAAAAATGAAATGCACAAACAAACCTAGATCTGCATGTACTTTTTAGAATTTACAGAATGCGATAGTAACATTTGCAAAATGGCTAAGAATTGCTTTTTGCCACTATTATATCTAGCACTTTTACCAGAATCTATTAAATATTTGCAAAAGTCTCGTTTTGAATCAGTTTGCGTTTAAAGATCAAGTTTGATGATGGAAGTAATAAGTTTAACAGTTCCATGTACATTCAAACACATTTATCTACATGTATATTTACTTTATTGTGTGGTACATCAGAAAAAATAACTGTAAAACCATCAAATTTAGCCGTTGTTTTAAACGATACACTTTTAATGTTGCATTTAACGAATAGTGGTCATTTTCCAGAATCTACAAGTGTTTCCATAACGGTCTATTGAGAATATTAGGCTACTGTCTTTTGATAAAAGTGATATCAGATGAGGTAGATGCGGCCGGAAAAGGCATTTATAGATGTTTTACTGTTATATATTATTCTATTACTTTGCAAAATAATTCCAAAGACACACGCGCAAGCATTTCCAAGTAATACACATTTATTTTCAACACGGCAGCGTGGGAACAACAACACCACTGGAGTTTTCTAACTGCAGCATAACAAGGAACGGGTTGCCGAGTGAAAAGATTTAGTGAGCAGTTTAAAGGCAGCTTTACACTTTTGATAGCTGGCTCATAGGTTATAAGCCGTATCATACTAGTATTAAAACTGAATAGTGATAAAAAATGAAAATCACCTTTTTCTCAAATTTGGCATATAAATTGCTGTAGATGGATAGAAAAAATATCTAACTAAGAAAATGAATACCCACAACAACATGTTAATATTAAAAGCAAAAATTTCATTTTTTTATTTTTATGATTCGATCCGTTTGCTTATAATCATTCGAATTTATTTATTTGTGCAGTATTTTTATGCAAACAACACATCGTTAACAATGATTTATTAAAGAAAACAAAATGATAGGATAAATGTAATATTATGCCTATAGCGGTCAGCAAGGGGACTGGGCAAAAGGCCCTATAGACAGGTGACCACTATATCAGGTTGCAAGGAATGTAAAATTTGATAAATAATGTCTAGTTCAGTAGTTTTACTTCACAAGGCATTCTTTTGATCCTTATTAATCTTTTCATTAAACACATTACTCATTGTTACTTTCTAAAGATTTCTTCTGATTTTTAGCCACCTACTTAGGTCCCTTTTCTTTTTTTCTGGTATTGTCATTTTCAGGATTTTAGCTTCTTTTGATGGTTTGTTGATCTGTGTTCTTCCACAAGATTTCAAGTTTGAACATTCCCACATTCAAACCTTTTATTACCTTGTTCTTCTAAAAAGTGCTTTACTTTAGGTGAAGATCGGAAACGGAAGACTGCCTTGTCAGATGTTTTCCTACGATGTTTCAAGAAGTTTTCATCAACTTACAAAATTCAAAAATCTCAGCTAAACACTCGCTAATATGCTCAGAACAAAATCACAACACCACCTAATATTTTAAATGTATACTATTCCTTTTTAACAACTTTCGCCCCTTCCAGGCCACCCAACGGGCAGGTCCACCCCCCCTATTGGATTATTTCACACTGTATTTGCTCTTGCGACGTACCTAGAAGTCAAACTGTTGAACTGAAAGTAGTCCAACATGTGGGCGTGGCTACAAAGTGTTATATTGTCACTGACGTGATAACATTAAGTGTTATATAGGGCATATCTCATGCTAGTTGCATGATAAAGTGAGTTATTTTGCTTGTAACACCGACTTAGATTTGGGATGCAAATGTTAGTAAACGCACGTTGACGTCGACGCAAGGGTGTGACCTATCCATTAGACATAATAATAACTTTTTCAACCGCAGTTTTACTACCAAAACCTTCTTAAAACTTATTTGCGGCTTTTTCTGTATTACGAGCTCGTGCACATGGATGCAAAAATAATAGATACAAGCAATATGAAATCATAATTATGTAACTGCGGTGTCACACATGAGTGACATGTTTGAACGTTTGCTACCGCTAATAATTTACAGCGGGTGTGACTATTTTATCTGTGTCTATAAAAATAGAAGGAACTTTAACTCAAATTCTTTGTTTGAAAGATTTTCATAGCGACCCTCTGTACTGCGATGTCGAGCACTATGCCGTGAATGTACTTTCTTTTAGAAGACAGATAGAAATGAACAGATTTATGTTACATGTATGTAATGAAATAAAATTTGTAACTCAAAATGTATTGCAGGTAAGATTGGTTGTAACAAGAAGCTGCTGTGTTACATTTTTTACATTTAAAATATTGTTGCCTATTGTCATTTAGTATCACATTAATTATCAATGATAAATGCAGTCATGTCGAATAACATACCGCTGCGGTTTGAGAAGTAGTTGGTGTAAGTCATGACCGATTACTTCAAGTAAGTTATTTATTCTCACTGGGACATTTTTGGAACGTCCGGCTTTCTTCATAGTGAGTCTAATAATTTTTAATCTTTCTTTAAATGGCTTTCAATAAACAAGCGCTGGTGTTATGTGTGACATACAAAAGCTAATCTAGTTGTGCAATTATCTAAATCTTTACTTCGAACACAATCTATCATACTTTACAAAAAATCAACACTCCTAGATGTGCCGATACATTTATTTACAAGTATGTACAGTATAATAAGTGTAATTATGAAGCCGAAAAATGCTGTATAATAATTAATGTGATTTCAATTAGTTTACAAAAAAGTTCGTTCGTTTCTTTATCAACTATTTAGAAGTTGATTTCCCTGTAGTTGTCAATGTAAGCGCGTAATAAAATTAATTTCCTTAAACTGAATTGATGGCGAGTCTGTAGGGAATGAAAATGTTAGACTTATAGTGTATGAATAATTATATTACCACATCCAATATTGTAGTCTTAAAACTAAATTGTAGACTCGTCATATGACACTATTTATAAGTGTAATGACTTCACATTGTAAGGACGATGGATATTCAGAATTGTGTTAATGTGACATAAACAGTTAATTCACGTACATATTACTGTATGTATTTTAATATGTCGGTAAATATCACCATTGTAATTCAATAGGTTGATTTCGTTCACTCTTTTTGCACTGTTTACGATTTCCGAAATTCTTAGGAAGAAACATTCCTCTGTAAGCCTTTTATCAGCATCTTCACATAAAACACATGTCTGACCCATCATATCTTACAACAGCGACTTGTTTATCTCTGAAACATTTTCATGCTAGAATATAGTACTTTCTTAGCTTTTACATGACATACTTGTTGTTTGTTGCTTTTTTCATTTTCACTAACACAGTTTCAGCAGTATTTTGATCGCTATTCTTTACTCTCCAGTCTTTGTGTTTCTATGTTCAACTTCAACGGAAGCCACTATCCATTTTGTTTGATTGAGATTAGCCAGGTATCTCACATATGTGGGCATACTTCTCAGTGCACTGGTAATTGAAAAAAAGACGTTGGCCGCTTAAAGCAAGGCACAGATAATTGGAAGTAGTCTGTGGGTAGCCTGAATGCCACTTGAAGTAACCTGTCTGTGATGCGTACTTGTACTCCCAAGGTGAATTCACATCCTTCCGACGGCCATCAATATAGATGTTTGGACTGAATCCTGTCAGAACACGCTTAACGTCAGCATACTTCAAATCAGAGTCTATGTTTATAAGGTGACCTCCGTCATGCTGGCACTGTGCCTCAGCATCGTCGTGACTTTTGCCAACAACATACAGCTTCATACAGAATCCATTTGTGGTCAAGTTATAGTGTGTCGGACAATGACCTTCACAAATACTCATGTCTGATTCAATTTCCGAGCCACCACTAGCTGAACCATCTAACATGTTTATATTACCACATTTCCTGGTTCTGTTTCTTATTCCAAACGTGTTCATAACACGAGTACCACATACTGACCACTGTGTCCATTGGCCACACCGATGAAGATTAGTAATCGCCATGCCAATCACAGTCAAGAAAGGCTTGTTTAACTGTCTACCAAGTTTGATCAAGGCTTGTCCATCGATATCTCTGCCACGATTAACAGCAGCCTTTGCCACATCTTTGCCTTTGATAACGAAACAGGATATCAGACACACAAACACAATGTTTGCATTATTCAAAATTTCCATTTTCTATTCCGTCCGAACTAAGAACAAAATGTATTGTAAAAAGGAAATACTGTTCTTTTTCCAGCATTAGAAATAAACGTTTATCATCAACACAGAAATAAAAGACATTCAATTTTAGATTTAACTATTGCTTTCACGAATGAATACAGTAAGCTGAAGTGGTATTATGCATCCTATAAACCTTTATTTCTTGGTAGCTTTCCCACGCCATTAACAGAAACGAAATTTGTGATTCATTTTTTTTCATTAAAGTTTTTTCTTCGTTACTGGTCATATGTGTAGTTGCATACATATTCATTTTCTATATTGGTTCCCCTGACGTTCTTGTTATTGTGACTGATTTGCACTAAAAGTCGAAAATACTTAACCCATTTGAGGTTACAGATGTTGGTTTGATCTAAACAATTATTATTGTGCCTTAAGTAATTTTCAAAATTGTTATATTCAATGACAAAAAGTAATTGGTTTTCGCCTTCTATGTTTGAAGCGATATAATCAAAACTTTTAAATCTTTTTAATTGATACAACTATCTAGTTACTAGAAAAAAACTTTTCTGTAAACTGTAATCTGCATTTATTCTATTTAAAGCAAAAGCACTTGAAGAAAACATCTGAGATTCTACATTTGTACAATAGCGCGGCAAGCTTTTGCTATAGATCAGAAAATGGAGAAAAACTTACACATTTATGTGGTTTGCATTCAAATTTCGCGTACAATAGGACCGTTTATTTTGGTAAGAAAACATATAACCGAATGTCATAGACTGTTATTATCGACTCAATTCTAATAGTTTATAAGTACTTACCGAAGACGTGATATCATGCTCCCGTTTTATGGAATAAATAAGATTATGGCGCACTGACATTGACGAGCATAGGGCAAGCTTCATTAAAAAAATTCTGAGTAATAATACGTACATTTACTTTGGATCTAACGATATTCTAGCATAAAATGTGCTGTTTTTGCCCATTTTGCCGGTGTTTTAACAGGAGAAAAAACGTGTGTTAACGGGGAGATTCACGCGCCGTTATAACCCGTTTTCATTTATGCGCAGTACAGGGCCATTGTAAACAATGGACCTGTCTCCCAAGTCTTACATCATGTACGGCGTCAACAGTGCCGGGCTTAAAAACCGCTGGTGACGTCATAAATATGACGTAAACAACACGGACGTTGTCCTGCGTATTACTGAACGTCGAACCAGTAAGAGCGTTTCATTTTTATTTTTATGACTTTTTAATGCTATTTATGCTAGAATAGCGCTAACAAACTTTTATTCGTGTTTTAACACCTGCAGAAACCCTCTGGATAGGTTATGACCAATCACCGATGGAGATTCTGCAGATGTTATAACACGAAAAAACGTGCGTTAACTCTACATTATTGATTTATTGAGCGGAAACGTTTTTTTAAATATAAGTCATTTTGACCCGACCTTTAACCAGTTCTGTAAAGATCATCTACTTTTCACAAGCTCTAACCCTACCAAGTTTGAAAACCGTAACTTAATCATTGTTGAGTTATGCAACAGAAAAAGGTTTTAAATATGAGGTCACTGTGACCTTCATCTTTGTCCGAGTGACCTAAATAGCTTCAGGGGTCATTAACTTCTAATTATCAATACTCTTAGCAAGTTAAAAAAACACTAGGTAAAAGCGTTATTGGGTAAATAATGAAACGGGCTTTTAATCCTACGTCTCTCTGACCTTTATCATTGGTCCAGTGATATAAACATCTAATAGGATCATCTATTCTTCATGAAATATTACCCTAATAAGTTAAAGACTTACGATCAACACAATTTCAAGTTAGTGAGAGGAAACTGTTTTCAAATATAAGGTCACTTTAACCTTTGACCTTAACTCAGTTACTTGAAAATCTATTAGGATGGTCCACTCTTGATAAGCTTTATTCTTAACAAATTTGAGATGTTAGCTCAAAGCATTGTTAATGAGTTATTGAGAGGAAATGTACGCAAACATGCATGGTCACGGTGACCTTAACCTTTAACTCATTAGGCGGAAACCATGCAAAGGCATATACCATCACATGTTCAAAGAGTCTAAGACTCAGCTGCATATTCCATTTTTGAATTTAAATTTGAAAGACTTTTGACGCAGAAATATCAACTTTGCAAGTTTTTGAGACTATCGTAGGAATGGGAGAAAAATGTATATTTAACAGGAATGTTTAACGTATGTGTTTGAAGAATTTTACGTAAAACTTCATAGTACACAATATGAGGAGCTGACTGTAGATTTGATTAAAATCATAATAACGAAGTATCATAAACAAAACTATAAAGTATCACAATACATTGAAACATTGCGGTCGTTCACAGTTTGAAATTCGTGCTTTCTCATGAAATCTGTTCCAGTGTCAAATGCCGTGAAATTGAAAACACGTAAATGATTAAACATCATTATTTCCCAGTATGTTTTTCATTTCATGTTGATTTGAAGTAATAATAATGTCGCATTCGACAATGTAAAATCTACCCACACAGCTGTTTACAATACATGTCTAAAATGTTAATGTAAGCCAATTATATTGTTATTTCTACTACTTTGATACAGCTGTTGCGAAATAATGTCTCCCGAGACTCTTTCCTCTCCATTATCAAAACAATCACGTATGAAGGCCAGCCATTTATGGAACCCATTTACAGCTTAAAGCTATAATGTAGAGATAAGGGTGCAAGGGTACACGCCCGTACGCACACATACACGTGTTCGTTTGTTCGCACACACACACATGCGCACGCACACGTACACACACACGCACACACACACGCACACGCATTCACACACACACGCAAACACACACACAGTCTATTTAACTGCATCAAATTTCTTGAATCGGTCTTAGAAAAATTTTACGATATGTACATCTTCACTCGGTACTGAAGCCTTACATAAAGTTTCGCTGAAATATAAGTAGCTGTCATTGAGAAATTTAATGCGCATGCACTTACGGATGGACGGATGCATGGTCAAGGTGACGGATGGACGGATGCATGGTCAAGGTGACTAGCGAAGTTTAGATCACCCAGATGTTTGTCCTGCAAGGTTATCCAACGCACGTTCAAGTTGACACACTTCATTTCAGCAATATTTTGTGAACGTCTTGTTTATTATAATGATATGTGAGGTGAATGAACCACGTGAAACATTTTATCAAATATTCATAAATATTATGGATAAAATAATTTAATGTACATGTTTACATAATTCATTTTCATTTCTTTCTTGTATATCTTATCGAAACGTAAAACAAGAGAAATACATGACCAGAAGAAAAATACTACATCTGATAGCCACAACGAGAATGTTCAACAGGAGATCATACAAAGCAATTCTGGACCTTAGCTAGTATGGAGAAAAAATTTATGCCATTTCTGATGGAATGTAGAATATTATTACTTAAATTGCAGCAGCATTCTTTCATATAATCTTCTTTTACTACCTTTTGAATAAATATCTGCACGCCATAAATGACAATCAATAACATTTTGTAGATTTTTAATAAATAAGATTTATAAAAAAGCAATCTATTACACATATTACACACACATTATCTTCGCGCATTGTAATTTTTACACGTGGTGGTAAAGTAAACAACTTCAATTGCGTGACCATTATAGGCCGAATTGTCATTAACTAGAAGCCCACCCCTTTTTCGAAAAACCATAAAACTTCGTTTTCGAATTTTACTACTTCAAGACCCCAGGTATTACAATATGAATATTAAAGAACAAAATGTTCTTGTACTTCAAGTGTTGTTTTACCTATTACGGCCATATCATCTGCAAATAACAATAATCGTTTATAAGAAGACAGGAATCTACAGTATTATGTAGATGTAACTCTATGTACATCTTCAGCGAACAGGGAAAAAGTAGAGCAGACATTAACTTCCCTTGTCGCAAGCCGACAACATACACAATGCAGTAAATTTCTGAACAATGGGTTGTATAGGTTACAAAGAGTTTTCAGTCCATAAATATCTGAAATATGACATCTACACATTTCGAAACGTTTTCCCACTTATTGAATGATTTTAGTGGCTCAAGTATTATGTTTTTATATAAATACATGTTATTGCCAGCACTATCTTCACATGTGGAAAAAATGATAATAAAACAAAATGAAAACAAATAAGTTGTCCGGACAACATAAAATGGCGACCTTCAATGTATTTACAAAATCGCATGCGAGTAAGATTGGCGAGGTAGCAAGACAACTTCCTTCGTACCATTTAAGCTACACACGAGTATTTACCGTCTTTTGATGTTTACAGGTTGTTAATCACTTTTCTTTTCAGTTCATAGGGATGAAATCAGGCTTAATCACTGGTAACATATTTAAAAAGATATCAACAAATATGCTAAGATTATATTTTAGAAAAGTTTCAGCATTTGCAAGCAATACGCAAATGTAATTAATTTAGAAGTGATGTTCGAAACCTCGAATTAAAGTGTTTTAGGAAATTCTCAAATATAAATTTAACATTTTTCAAATTTTCATTTGGTTTACGATACCATTTTTTTCACCTTGTCGTGTGTATCAGGAAAATAACAAATGTTACAGATAATTTCAAACAGATTTAGAAGTTTTTGGAGAAAATGTTTGCTCTTAATATTTCGTACGCTAAAGCTTTTGCGACTTTAACATGTGCAAAACCAGTCAAGTCATTCATTACATTTCCTGTCAGTAACCTCTCTTCATGTGTGAAGTTTCAATATAATCCCTTTCATAGTTATTGAGTTATTCTCTGGACAAAAGTGTGTGGCGGTGACAGACAGGCGGACGAAGCGGAAACAATATGCTCACCCTTCAGGAAGCGTAAAATCATTTGATTAATAGTTTCTTTTAGTGAGCTTCGAATAAGTCTAGTGAGCATATTTTAATTTTCACGGAATACTTATGATGGGTTCATTAGATTGTCACGTGGAGGACTATGCGGCAGTCATTGAATTTTATCGTTACTAATATCTTAATAAGTTTCAAGAAAAACATTCAAACATTTTGAGAGATACAAAAACATGACCTGTGCCCCTAATTGTGACATTGACCTTGAGCAGGCTTGGTTAAAACATGGATATTGAATGTACAATGTAGTCTCTTTGATGTGCACATTTGGCTCAAGTTAAAAAAATCATACAGAGTTTGAAGTGATATAGTCTTTTGACCTCTAACCCTGAAATGTGACAAAATACCAAAACAATACCCTTTAATTCACGTTTGAGCCCTATGTGTGACCTTGACAATCGAGGTATAACCCTCGATGCAGTACATGACAGACTAGCAAATGTGTGAAGTTATTTCAAAATCAGTCAATGCAATCTGAAGTAACAGCCCGGACTCGAAATACTGGTATGTAACCCTTTATCATGTTTTGGGCCGTGTGACCTTGACCTTCAAGGTAGCTCTCCAGGTGTAATGCATGACACACTCGTGAGGTGACGAGAGCAATTGTATGAAACAATTAAAAATCAAAGTATGCAACCCGAGCACGAAGTACTGGTATATAACCATACTTTACAGGTTTTGAGCCCTCAGCGTGACATGCACATTTAAGGTAGTCCCCAATCAGGCAACATCTATGTGAAGTTATTTGAAAATCGATCGATGAATATAGAATTTACAGCACGGACACGAAATACTGTTATATAACACTTCATTTCAGGCTCTTAGTCATAAATATGACCTTGACGTTTCAGGTAGCCAAAGGTGTGGTGCATGACACACCCCTGTGTTATTGGCAACAACAGTGTAAAGTTATCTGCATATAGAATTTACAGCCCGGACACGAAGGGCGGACGGGCGGACTGACGGAGGAACGGAAGATGTTTATCTGACGGAATGAAGGTGATGCGACTTTTATGTCACTTAAAGGCTTTGGGCCTGAACGGACGGACAATGCCAAAACTATATCCATCCGCTTTTGACGGGAGGATAGCAATGTTATCAATGTAACACGGTATATAATCGCATTCAGACGTATAAACACACGTGAATCCCGCAAGTATGGATATTTGGCTCTTTTCTTGGCCCTTTCGTTATATTGTTTAGCTATCATGACCGTTCTTGAGAAACTGGTACCAGTTTTATTACGTAGTGTTTTTGTCGTTTTCATGATAGAAGCGGACTTGAACATTTACATCTATAACTATATAAAATCATTGATGGAAGCAAATTTATTTCCAAATAATGAGGTATCTTCAGAACAAAAATGAAATGCACAAACAAATCTAGATCTGCATGTACTTTTTAGAGTTTACAGAACGCGATAGTAACTTTTCCAAAATGGCTAAGTATTGCTTTTTGTCACTATTATACCTAGCACTTTAACCAGAATATATTAAATATTTGCAATAGTCTCGTTTTTAAGCATTTTGCGTTTAAAGATCAAGTTTGATGATGGAAGTAATAGGTTTAACAGTTCCATAAACATTCAAACAAATTCATGTATTTTTATTGCATGTATATCTTAGTTAATCAAATTCAGCGGTGGTATTTGTAATATGCGCGTATTAATATATTGACGGTATTTAGTTACTTTATTGTGCGGTACGTCAGAAAAAATAACTGTAAAACCATCAAATTTAGCCGTGTTTTTAAACGATACACTTTTAATGTTGCATTTAACGAATAGTGGATATTCACCAGAATCTACAAATGTTTCCATAACGGTATATAGAGAATATTAGGCTACTGTCTTTTAGATAACAGGCGATAGCAGGTAAGGTAGATGTGGCCAAAAAAGGCGAGGCTCTACCGAGCTTTTACTGACCGTATCTGCCGAACCTGATATCACCGTTTGTCAAAAGACAGTTGACTAAAATTTAACTTATCATACAACATCTTCATACAATTTCATTTTCTATTTAGGCGTTTACAATAGAATAAATATGGTATATTTTTTAAATAAGATTTCGAATTTCTACTTGCACGATTATTTTCTTTCAAAGATACACCCGCAAGAATTTCAAAGTAATACTCATTTATTTTCAACACAGCAGCGTTGGAACAACAACACCACTGGAGTTTTCTAATTGTAACAAAACAAGGAACGGGTTGCTGACTAAAAAGATTTATTGAGTTTAAAGGCAATTTTACACTTTATATAGCTGGCTCATACGTTACAGGCCATATCATACCAGTATAAAAATCAACTTTTTTCTCAAATTTTGTTTATAAATTGCTGTAGATAGGTAGTAAAATGATCTAACTAAGAAAATGAAAACCAACAACAATATGTTTATTTCAAAAGCTTAAATTATACAGTCATTTTTTTAATTTCTATAATTCCTTAAATCATTCAAATTTATTATTTATGCAGTATTTTTATGCAAAAAATACACCGTTAACCATGATTTATTTAAAGAAAATGATAGGATAAATGTAATATTGGATGGATTATTTCGCACTGTAGTTGCTCTTGAGACTTACCTAGAAGTTAAACTGTTGAACTGAAAGTAGTCCGACATGTGGGCGTGGTTACAAAGTGTTGTAATTTCACTGTGATAACATTAGGTGTTATATGGCATATCTCATGCTAGTTGCGCTAATAATACACAGCGGGTGTGGCTATTTTATCTGTGTCTAAAAAATAAAAGGAACTTTTACTAATATTCTTTGTTTAAAAGATTTTCATAGCGACCCTCTGTAGTGCGATTTCGAGCACTTTGCCGTGAATGTACTATCTTTTAGAAGACAGATAGAAATGAACAGATTTATGTTACATGTATGTAATGAAATTAAATTTGTAACTCAAAATGTATTGCAGGTAAGATTGGTTGTGACAAGAAGCTGCTGTGTTACATTTTTTACATTTCAAATATTGTTGCCTATTGTCATTTAGTATCACATTAATTAACATTGAGAAATGCAGTCATGTCGAATAACACACCGTTGCGGTTTGAGAAGTAGTTGGTTTAAGTCATGATTGATTACTTCAAGTAATTTATTATTCTCACTCGGACATTTTTAGAACGTCCGGCTTTCTTCATAGTGAGTCTATTAATTTTTAATCTTTCTTTAAATGGCTTTCAAGAAACAAGCGCTGGTGTCATGTGCCACAACTGCTAATCTAGTTGTGCAATCATCTAAATCTTTACTTTGAACACAATCCATGATACTCTACACATAAATCAACACTCCTAATTGTTCCGATACATTTATTTACAAGTATGTACAGTAGAATAAATGTAATTTGGAAGCCGAAAAATACTATATAATAATTAATGTGATTTCAATTAGTTTACAAAAAGTTCAATCGTTTTCTTATCAACTACTAAGAAGTTAATTTCTATGTAATTGTCACTGTAAGTGCATGATAAATAAATTTCCCAAAACTGAAATGATTTCGAGTTTGTAGGGAGTGAAGATAATAGACTTAAAGTCTATGAATACAACCACATTCAATAATAATGGTAGTGTCCAAACTAAATTGTAGACTCGTCATTTCACACTATTTTTGTCTCTCAATCTATCTGAGATTAAAAATGACTTCACATTGTAACATGTAAGGTAAACAGTAAAATCAGGTTCAGATTCCTATATGTATTTTATAATGTCGGTAATAATCACCGGTTTCAATCAATTCGTTGATTTTGTTCACTCTTTTGTATTGTCAACGACAAGCCTTTCTTCAGCATCTTCACATACAACAAATGTCTGCGCCATCATGTCTTACACCTGCGATTTGTTTATTTCTAAACATTTTCATGCTAGAAAATGGTATTTTCTTAGTTTTTACAAGACATAATGCTTGTCCGTTGATATTTCATTTTCACTGACACAGTTTCAGCTGCATTTTGTATCGCAAGTCTTTACTCTCACGTATTTATATGTCTATATGCAACTTTAACGGGAGGCATTATCCATTTCGTTTGATTGAGATTAACCAGGTATCTCACATATGAAGGCATACTTGTGAGTGCACAGATGATTGTAAAAAAGACGTGGGTTGCTTAAAGCAAGGCACAGATAATTGGAATCAGTCTTTGGGTAGCCTGAATACCACTTGAAGTAACCAGTCTGTGATGCGTACTTGTACTCCCAAGGTGAATTCACATTCTTTCGACGGCCATCGATATAGATGGCCCGACTGAATCCTGTCAGAACACGCTTAACATCATCATACTTCAAGTCAGAGTCTATGTTAACTAGGTGACCTCCATTATGCTGGCACTGTGCCTCAGCATCGTCATGGCTTTTGCCAACAGCATACAGCTTCATACAGAATCCATTTGTAGTCAAGTTATAGTGTGTCGGACAATAACCTTCACAAATGCTCATGTCTGATTCAATTTTCGAACCACCATTAGCTGAACCGTCTGACGTGTTTAGATTGCCACATTTCCTCGTTCTGTTTCTTATTCCAAACGTTTCTATAACACGTGTTTCACATACTGACCACTGTGTCCATTGGCCACAATGATGCAGATTAGTAATCGCCATGCCAATCACCGTCAAGAAAGGCTTGTTTAGCTGTCTACCAAGTTTGATCAAGGCTTGTCCATCGATATTTCTGCCACTAGTAACAGCAGCCTTTGCCACATCTTCGCCTTTGATAACGAAACAGGATATCAGACACACATACACAATGTTTATATTATCCAAAATTTCCATTTTCTATTCCGTCCGAGCTAAGAAATGCTGTTCTTTTCCAGCTTTAAAAATAAACGTTTAGTATTAACATTGAAATGAAATGCATTCAAATTTAGATTTAACTATTGCTTTCGCGATGAATCAAGTAAGCTGAAGAGGTATTATGCAGCCTTTAAACCTTTATTTCTTGGTACCTTTCCCACGCAATTAACAGAAATGAAATGTGTGATTCATTTTCTTCATTACAGTTTTTTCTTCGTTACTGATCATATGTGTAGTTGCATACATATTCATTTTCTATATTGGTTTGCCTGAAGTTCTGATCACTCTGACTACAATGCACTAAAAGTCGAAAATACAAAACCTGTTTGAAGTTACAGATGTTGCTTTGGTCCAAACAATAAAGATTGTGACATAAAGCTGCTCGCTCACAGTTTCTGGCGAAAACAAGCTTTTTTGTCCAAAATTATATATCAAATCATAAAATGTAGAAGTAAATGCTGGGATCAACACCACAAGTAAATATCAAATGAAAATAGTAATTACAAAAATCTATTGTAAATATCGATTGGTTTGGTTTAACGGCATTTTAAAAAGCATTTGTAACGCTTTATAATTTGGCAGTGTATAATTTTAAATATACAAAAAAACTTTACAGAAATTTATATTGTTACTTTTTTATTTGACTATTCGTTATAATCTGTATTATTTTAAGAGAGTTTGAAAATTATGTTTTCACCAAAATCTAAAAGCGGGATGTTTTAAGTTATTTTCAAAATTACATTTACATTTTCAATGACAACAAGACACTTTGTTTTCGCCTCCTATGTGGCGCAACATGTGGAAGGAACATACCTTTTGGTATTGCTAAACGAGTGCAAGACGATTGTAAGACTCATATAATCTACATCTTGGTGTATTATAAATTTGAAAGACATTTTGAAGTAGAAAAATCACCTTTGTGTGTCTTCAACATAACTTGTTTATGTTTATAAATCATGCTTTATACTATCGTAGGTATCGGAAAAATGTATATCTAGCATGAATGTTGAACGTATGTGTTTGAAGGAGTTTACGCAAAACTTTGTGGTACAAAATATGTGGACCTGACTGTAGATTGTATTAAAACATATTAAGTATCATCAACATAATTATAAAGTATCACAACACACAGAAACATTACGGTCGTTCACAGTTTGAAATTCGTGATTTCTCATGAAATATGTTCCGTAGAAATTGAAAGCACAATGTTTCAAGAAGTAAATGATTAAACATCATTATTTCCTAGTATGATTTTCATTTCATGTTGTTTTGAATTAATAAAAGCGCATTCGACAATGTGAAATCTACCCACTCACCTGTTAATAATATCTGTCTAAAATGTAACTGTAAGCCAATTATATTGTGATATAGCTTTATATACTTTGATATAGCTGTTGCGAAACACACTCTTCAGAGACTTTCCATTATCAAAACAGATACGTATGAAGGTAAACATTTTGATGGTACCCATTTACAGCTTTAAGCTATACTGTAGAGATAATGATTCAATGATGCACACACAAACGCACGTACGCACGCATATACACACACTCGCAGGCACACGTACAAGCACAGTCTTTTTAACTGCCTCAAATTTAGAACAATTTTACGATATGCACATGTACACTCGGTACTGAAGCCTTACATAAAGTTTCGTTGAAATGTAAGAAGCTGCTATTGAGAAAATTGATATGCATGCACTTACGGATGGACGGATGCATGGTCAAGGTGACTTTGCAGGTATAATAACTGAGCGAATTTTAGATGTGTTTCTTGTCAGGTTATCAAACGAACCTTCAAGTTGACACATACATTTCAGCCATAATTTGTAAACGTTTTTGTTCATAATTATGATATGTGCAATGAATGAACCACGTGGAACATTTAATCTAAACTTCATGAATATTATGGGTAAAACATTTAATATACATGTACATGTTAACATAGTTCATTTTCATTTCTTTCTTTTATGCGGCGAAGCGGCCTATATGACCTTTTTATTATTTAATTGGTAGTTTCAAGCGGCCTATACGACATCTCTATTTTTAAATTGGTATTTCAAGTGCACACAGTGGGAATTTAAGGTTTATACGCTGTTTGAAAACATTTCATCAATGCTTTCCAGACCATTTAGCCTTCATGGGTCAGTTACTATTTACCGTAGGCGGGGTATTTACGTCAAAAAAGCGCTCGTTTTAACGCTAGACCAAGAGCACCACAAAGGAGGGCCCATACTTTTTTGTTCAAACGAAAAAAAGGGTGGGAAAACAGGAAGGGTATTGCCGATCTACAACCACACAGGATTGGGTCCGAGAATGTACAGGAGATCTCATAGCAGACTTAGAGTGGAGAGAATGGTAGGGATATTTCACTTAAGCAGAGCATTCTTTCACTTCATTTACTCAAAAACAAAAAAATTTTGGTTTTGTAGTTGCATTAAAAAATTTTTATTTATATCTTCCATTGTAATTTATTGTTGTAAAAAGGAAAAAGTAGTACTTTAACAAGCCTCTCTGTTTCAAAAACAGCTTCGTTTTCATTTTTACTTAAATCCCCAAAAAAGAAAAAGATAAAAGCCTTGTCAATCAAAAGGAACAGCATTAGGTGGGTTTAGAAATTCTAAATTGAATATATGAATTTATGAATGTTGTTAGTGGCTTAATTGTTCTGTCTTTTAAAAAGTATTAGCAGATATTCAGCGAAAAATGATAAAAAAAGAAGAAGTGTTGGCACAACGGTGCCTTCAATGTCAGGCCTCCATGCCGGTGGGGTGCTCTTCTCCTGTTTTGTGGTTACATATTTAAAAAGATATCAACAAATATGCTAGGGTCATATTTTTGAACAGTTTCAGCAACTTACAGGCTGTTGAAATACTATTACGCTTTTATTCGTCTGCCGAAATTTTCACAGAATTTCTTCTTATCTAAGATATGTTTTAAAAATATTAAAGGTTGTCACAACAAAATGCCTGGCAATCTGTGTAATTGTACATTCTATATCATGTGACAAAATCGTTTTATCAATATTTGCGCGTTTTTCCTCGTCCAAATGCGAACATGTTTATTAAGCTTGTGACATTGTCATATTACACATAAGTGTGCACTTCTCTTTAAAGCTGTTCGCCCACCGATGTTTCTAAAATCTTAAGTTTCTTCAAAAACATCTTTCATGTCTATTAATTTTCGAAAGCAGCGTTAAATATGCAGCATCTATTATAAAACTGAACTAATTTTTCTTCTTTATAAGCGTCAATTCATAGTACCTACTATACTACATTCTAAGCAAATGAAGTCTAAGTGATAGCAATAATTTGTTTTCGTAATGAAGTATCACTCAAAAGCAGACACACTGTATCTTTCTTCTGCATATAACAGGATAAAATAGGCCTGTTTATACATTGGTATAGAGCTCTGGTTGTTTCATCTTTGAAGAATCCTTCGAAGTTGTCACTTAAACTTTAAATAGTTATATCAATGTGTACGGAATTGTACAACTGTAACCACTGGGCCCTGTCTGTACCCTAAAATGGCTCTTTTTCCATGTCTGTCGTAGCACATCACAGTTGGTTTCTTACTATTCATTGATTGTATATCTCCTGGTTTCTTATTAATCTCTGATTGAATGTCTCCTTTCTGAACTTCATTTAAGTGTGAATCAAGGAAAATGAAGCGTTCTTTTATCTGTTCTTTGCTTCCTTGAGCGATGAAAAGTAGGACGTCCTCATCAGCTTGACACATCACAGTTTCCGTAAACTTTCTATACTTTCTGGTTTCAACATGTACTGGCATTTCATATGTAGCTAATACGACTCCGTGTTTGTTAAAGCACTTGATAATGTTTAGATACATTATGTAAAACTTTTGTCCTGACCGAGAAATTACAAAGTTACTGCAAAATGCTGGTGAGTATGTCTCTACAACAGGAACGTTTATAACCTCAAGAAAAGAAAAAGAATTCAAATCGTAAACGTTAATTGTTTTGCTTGTTTTATCCATTATAAAAAGTTTTTTCATGTCTGATGTTAACATGTCCGGTGAAATATCTGTCTGAAGAGAGGTACACTTTTCAGTTTTCAGATTTAAAACCGTCACTGCTTTTTCAAATGCAATCGTAATTTGATCAAGTCCAGTACAGCATATGCTTTTCGCAGGACCTGTTACAGACAAACACTTAATAAATTTGAAGTTGGCGTCGAACTGTTTAATCTTTTGTTTGTAGTATTCAAGAAGTACAAATGAACTGTCTTGTAGTTGACATATTCCCCACACGCAGCTGTCATGGTCGTCCCCATCGTCATTCTGTGTTATGTTATGATGCTTGATTTCAACATCCATTGCTTCAAAGTCAGTCTGACACATGCGGTCTTCTTCGACTGGCTCAACAACAATAGGGACCGTCACCGCATCGTTTACAATCACAGAACTACGACCTTCCCTGTACAAAACAATTGAAACGATATGCATAACGTTGATATGTATAAAGGAATGTATTCATTCATGCGTTTCATAAAATAGAACGAAAAATATTTGCTGCAAAATCGGCTGTTAACTGAATCTGAAAAATTTCCTATTGTATAACTCAAAAGTAATAACAGACAGATCAAGCTAACCAGAATGAAACAGGACACTGTAAACAGGTTCAACTAGATTAAAATATGAGTTCTATGATAAGTATCTGTCTGACTAAAAGAGATCGAAGTATATCCTACTTTTATTCATTTAATGCTTACAAAACATATATACAATTTAATCCAAACTAGATCTATATACATGTAAAGTGTTTTCATGGGTTGAATTTGTTGTAAAAATATTAGCAATATAAGGTTTACCACATATTTTTGCACGCTAGTTTCAGTATCTTTATGATATTGAAATATGAAGAGATCACAAGGCCCTTTTTGTTTAAGTATTGTTATCATCTAAGTAAGAACTTACCCCTCTGCTTCTTCTTGGCCAAACGTACAGGTTTGTCCGCGGTCACCTAAAATAAGAATATAAAACATCTTTATAATGTCATGATAATGTCGATGTTCAATGTATTCGTCATTTGTCTTTAAACTTAATTGCAAAAGGTTCAATTCAAATCTCACAACGAACTCAAATTCGTTTACTAAATTCAAGTTGGATCAGTAATAACATATTATTTTTGTTAAAATGTTTAAAATGGGCTCACTGTATGTAAAATGATAATTCTTACATGACTCACGATCTTGTCTCTATATACAAAGAGTAGAAAAATTGTGTTATATTAAACCATAAACAACGCGGGAACCGATATGCTGTAAACATAACGCCATATTGCGCCGCATGACGTTAAATGAACGTTCGCGTTGACAATAACGCTTTGCATTTATTCACCTTTTATAATGGAATGTTCAAATATGAATGCATCTAAGCACATAAAAATGTATCCTTGATAGATTTCAATGAAAATTTTATATTTTCCCCTCGAAGTGTTCATCCCCAACAGATATGCAAAGTTTCAGTCTTCTAATTCAATCCTTGGAGGCATTTTCATAGTCTTTTCAAGGTATACTATGAAGACAGTGGAATATTGCAGTACAGAGGTGTTTGCGCTGGACAAATCTTCGACCAGAAAGGTATTTTTTGCGCCTTGGGAACAAAAAGATGTCACACAGGGCAAGGTCAGGCAAATACGGAGAGTGAGGGAGCACAACAACCTTTTCCTGCTTCAGAATGTCTTGAACAATAGACGCCTTGTGCGATGACGCATTGTCATGTAGCAATCTAACATTTGCCAAACCAGTTGCAGGTCTTCGATTTTTGAAATATTTCTTCAGTTTTCGAAAAACTTTAGTCTTGTAAAACTTCGCATATACGGATTTGCCTTAAGGTACAGCAACCTGAATGGCAGGACCCTGATTTGTGAAGAATATGACATACATTACCTGCTTGACACTCATGGTCGCTTTGCAATGCATGGTGTTTTGCCAGACTTTGTTGCCCATATTGTGTTCTGAATCTTTCGTTTGGGCTCAAAAAAGTGAACCCATGTCTCGTCACCAGTGACGACATTTGCGAAAGACCGTGCATTGTAATTTGGAATCTGTTTAAGCAACATTTTCGCGCATTGCTGGCCTGCCTTTTTCTGCTCATCTATCAACAGATGGGGAATCCATCTAGCACAAATCTTTCTCATTTCAAATTACGTTTCAGAATTGCATGAGCTGCTCCTAATGAGATGCCAACCATACTAGCTATTTTCCTAGCGGTGTATCTTGCATCAGTGGCAACTATTTCTTTCAATCCCGCAACCATCTTGGCAGGCGTTGCTGTTTTCGGCCGACGGCCATGTAGTGCATCTTCTGTTTAAACTAGCCCACATTTGAATTTCTTAAACCAACGAATAACTGTCGAAAAAGACATTTCATTACGCCCACAAACAGAACATATTTCATCAAAAATGTCTGTACACCCTATGCCAAGAATACAACGATTCTAAATATAGGACCGTATTTCAACGGCGTACGCTGACCTTCTTCCAACCATTTTTGTATTAGTATACACGAGTAGGTAATGTTTAGCGAGCGATAGACACAGCTAAAGTGAACGGATTTTAATGGGTGTGGTATCAATGTAAAGCTTACTTGTTCATCCAACCCAGTAAACTTAATTTCCTCCTGATTTTCGCATTATTGAGCGAGATAACGTTCTACATGCATTCATATTTGAACAATCCTCGTATCTGGTCATATTAACATCGAAATAACATCCTTTTCAGCGTTGTTATCGTCTAATAAACAATGACTTGTCATACTGTGCGCAGTTATTAACCACTCAATCCCCCTGTCATTCGTGGCTAATTACTGCGTATCAGTACTCCAAATAATTGTTTATTAAACGATGAACACAGCTGGAACGGATGTTATTTCATAAATAAATGAATTTCCGAAGAACAATATCAAGAAATGCCTCCATTGTGTACAAAGTGTCAATAAAGCACCCAAAATTTACCACCAACTATAAAATGACGGTTTAACGGCACTAAAACAAGTCTTATTTTGCTAATTCTACAAATTAAATCTGCTTGTTTTAGCTGCACATTTTAAGTTTATGGAAAATAGTTTCAAAATTATTTCGAATTGCATCCAGGTAAAGGTTGTACATGTTGTACCTCTATTAATCATGATTGTTTACTTAAAAATATGCGTACCTGATATCAACGCGTTTTCTCTATACCCTTTTCTCGGCGTAATGACCATGTCCTTGGGAATTTGTATTGTTTGGTCCAGTATGATGTGCGAAGCAGTCTCGTCTCGGCACATGCGAAGTCTGGATTCTTGACAGGTAATTATAACCGATATGATCCTTTTTTGTACTGCGTCGTACAGCAGATCGAATTTTTCCAACCATTTATAAACCTTTGCTTCGTCGTATCTGAACCTTCCGGCGAAATCCAGTATGACCAATACATCAATCCTACCAAGTTCCACATACTTTATATCATCTGGATCGGTTATCACAATACATGCATTAGACCGGTTAAGTTTAGCTAAGTAAACAGCCAGCGCAGATCTAGCACATGCTAACTCGCCAATGCAGACCACGACGTTATGCTTCCGGAATGTTTCTTCCGCAGTTCTTAAAAAGGTTTCATCTTGAAAAGTCATTTCCCGTTCTTGTAAGAACAAATGTGACCAGCCTAAATAAATTATTAAGAACAAAAATATAACAATTGGACTTTTAATTATCCAGTAACTTTTTGCGATATTTTGACGGTACGATTATTTTTATTATTACATTTAGGAATATATTTTACTTTTAAGTCATTTACCAGTATGTATATCACTGTGTAGAGTTTAGATGCGTAGTAATTTAATCACGAAGGTCGGAGTCATGAGTGATTAATTACGAAGCATCTTAACGCCAAACAGTGATAAACTAACCGGTATATTACTCAAAAATAAAATATATTTCCATTCTAACACGTTAATTTAAACCAAAAAAATGTTCGAAGGGGAACTACATGTATGTACTGAACAACCATGAACTCGCTGCTTTGGACTTGTAGCATTCCGTGCATTCCCTGCATAACGTGGAAGTTTGACCGTCCTTTTTTACTCCTCAAACACTGTTGGTTTTATTTAGTTGTTGCTGATTACAGGCGATACCGAGAGTGTAGCAAATTTTAATAAATTTGTTTTATTTACGTTACTCCATTCAAAACAATACCAATCAAAGCGTATTAACGCATGCATACTTATACATGTACATGTAGATGTTATGTGAAAATTACGCGGGAGGGAATTTCTGCAGCCAAAAATAGTTCCGGACGTCTTAAGTAATATACTTTCTAGGATATATTACGCTTAATTTTTTCTTTGCAAATATAGGAGAAAGTGTTAGGATAGATAATTACAAAATAGTTATTAACCACTTATCTATCTTACTTTAAACAAGAGGGCCAAGATGGCCCTATATCGCTCATCTGAGACCTACTTATGGCAATACGTGACCAAACATCAACCCTAAACTACATATCATAAACACAAACATTCATTTTGACCTTGACAAGACAAACCGGCTGACCAATTTACTTGATGATTGGGTTGTAAATGTATACCATACGCAAGGGTTTTAACCAGGTGACCTAGTTTTCATTAAGTTTCATGAAGATGTAATGAAATATGCAGCTTATACTGTGTACAGAATATTTTTCTATGATTTGACCCCGTGACCTAGTTTTTGACCCAAGATAACCATATTCAAACTCGACCTAGGTTTTAAAAAGGCAATCATACTGACCAAGTATCATGAAGATCCAATGAAAAATGTAACCTCTAATGCATACACAAGGTTTTTCAATGATTTGACCTGGTGACGTAATTTTTAACCCATTATGACCCATATTCAACCCCGACCTGGATTTCATGAAGGCAATCATTCTGAAAAATTTCGTTAAGATCCAATGAAAAATGCAACCTCTAATACATACAATGCTTTATATGATTTGACCCGATGACCTAGTTTTTGACTCCAGATAACCCATATTCAAACTCGACCTAGATTTCATCAAAACAATCATTCTGATCAATTTTCATGAAGATCAAATGAAAAATGCAACCTCTTATGCATATACAAGATTTTTCTATGATTTGACCTGGTGACCTAGTTTTGAATCCCAGATGACCCATATTCAAACTCCACCTAGATTTTATCAAGGCAATCATTCTGAAAAAGTTTTGTGAAGATCCAATGAAAAATGCAGCCTTTACTGCATACAGAAGGTTTTTCTATGATTTGATCCGGTGACAGAGTTTTTTTTACCCCAAATGACCCACATTCGAACTCGACCTAGATTTTATCAAGGCAATCATTCTGATAAAATTTCATGAAGATCCAATGACAAGTGCAACCTCTGATGCACACACAATGTTTTTCTATGATTTGGCCCGGTGACCTAGTTTTTGACCCCAGATGAGCCATATTCAAAGTCGACCTAGATTTCATCAAGGCAATCATACTGACTAAGTATCATGAAGATCCAGTGAGAAATGCAGCCTCTTTGCATACACAAGTATCGACGGACAGACGACAGACACAAGGCGATCACAAGAACTCACCTTGAGCACAAAGTGCTCAGGTGAGCTAACAATAAAAAAGCTGAATTATGCGATGAAGGGTGAAAGTGATTTACAGTAACACTGGCGCTGTGCTAAAAAATCTGACTGTTTCTTTACTGAAAAAATACTATGAAATTATTTGACATAGAATGTCAATAGCTAACATTGAAGCTTTTATAGCACTTCTGGTTGAGATGTAAATTATGTATATACTTTAAATGAATGCGCAATATTAAGTTATCTATTGAAATATTCGACAAGAAAATCAAATCTGATCTTTTGATATCGTTAACTGTTTATACATACGAAATGTATTTTAATGACAGGTAGGTTGTTCGAAACAGTTAATAGCAGACCATTTAAGGCATTTTTGTAGTAATCGCCCGATGAGATTCTACTCTGCATCAACAAAACAGAGTATTGCAAGAAGACACCACAGTTTCATTTACCACTCCCCAACTTATTCACCCCTTATTGTAAAATATTCGTACGTATCTTAAAACCTCAAATGAATAAAGCTCTGTAAATATCAATAACCTCTTTGACTTTAAGTCTTTTTTTACTTTTCTGAATACCTTATCAAAGAAAAAAATATCTGTATACTACCGGTATTTAGATTTTTGAGAAACTATATATTGTACTGTATGCCACTTACCAAGCATGCTGCGGGAAGTGTCCGATAGTTTATCCTCATCATCTAAAAGGAAAGAAATTATGAATATAACTTTTGTAACATAATCAAAGCGCCAGTGCTTTATATCAAGAGGGCAATGATGGCTATGTAAGGACAAGGTCAGTGTCACACAGACCTAAAGCTCATACATACAGGTATTGCCAAATGTATCATTCCTACAACTGGCAGATCCAATTTTAACCACAATGGTACAGTCTTACCACAAAGGTTCCATCTAAACTATTGTTTTAGAGGACAACTATACATTACAACCTAAGCTGTAGGTCAAGAAGAAGTTTTAGTTTTTTCTTCTTATTTATTTGACTTTACGAAACTATTACCTTTGACACAGCCACATTTGACAGAAGGGGTATGATTTGAACAACCTCTAGGTCATGCGGTTTCTGACAAGATGATTGATAAAGATTTTATTTTATACTGACGGACTTTAAAAACGCATCACTTATTTCTTCAAATATTTTCCTACATTAAGACAGCACAAAAAAAACGCCCCGGTTCTGTAACATTTTAACCAATAATTCTTCATTGCCAACGGAATTTCGTGCAATCGGTTCACATGGTTTCCGGCACGGCCTGCACGTGCAACAAATAAAAGAATGTTACATAACGCCAGCCAAGGTCTGTGGGTGTGTTTGAATTTTCATTTTAGACAGCCATAAAGACACACTTACTTTTACCATAGGAATTGATTTTTTCCATTGATTATTCAAATAGTGCTAGTAAAAGAGTTAAAGACTTAGACAAGATTTGCGTAACAAAATTGTTGGTTTATTGCAAGCAGGCATCAGTCAAAGGGAGGTGCGAGGCGTTTTCATGTACAACAATCGACAATTTATCGCCTTCATCAGCGTTTCTTGGGTACGGGTAGTGTTGCTGATCGTCCGAGACCCGGTCAACCTCGTGTAACTACCCGACGTCAAGACAATTGCATACGTCAGCGTCATCTCAGAAATCGTTTCACAACAGCAGTTTCCACGGCGAATTTGATACCAGGACGCTGCCGTAGGAATATCCATGCAAGGACAGTGATAAGACGATTGAGAGATTATGGAATCCGCTGCAGACGACCGTACAGGGGACAGATCTTAACGCAACGTCACCGGCAGAATCGAGTGCGCTGGGCCCGTGATATGATCAATAATTGACACCAGAACTAGAATCAAGTTGTTTTTTCCGACGAATCACGATTTTCATTAAGTTTTGCAGATGGCAGAGTTCGTCTGTACAGACGTCAACATGTACGTTACCACGATGTTTGTGTTTTAAAGCGTGATAGGTTTGGGGGAGGCAGTATAATGGTTTGGGGTGCCATTAATCATGATTTTCGTTCAGAACTTGTTCTGGTTCTAGGTTATTTGACCGCACAACGTTACATTAATGAAGTGTTTGCGCCTGTGCTCGTTCCACTGCTTCAACGTCACGGCAACAACCGTCAGCTGACGTTCCAACAGGACAATGCACGCCCTCACAGTGCCCGTCTCACCCGGAATTATTTGTTGAACCAGAGAATTGACGTTTTCGAGTGGCCTGCGGTGTCTCCCGATATGAACTGCATCGAGCACATGTGGGATGAGCTCGGACGGAGACTTCGACGACGTCAACAGCAACCGCAGAACGTCCGCGAGCTTTGGTTAGCACTGGAACAGGAATGGCAGAACATCCATATGCCAACCATCCAACGCTTAGTGAGATCGATGCGACGGCGTCTACAGGCTGTAATCGCGAATAATGGGGGCCACAACCGCTACTGAGTTCGGAAAACGTTAAATCCTGACACTGCCTTTATTTGACTGGCTCTATCACCGTCCAAGAAAGATCGACTTTGTTCTGAATACCAATAAAATGTTAAGAGATATTTGAAATTTGTTCTGATATGATATAATGATCAAATCTCATACTACGGTGTATATATTAAGGAGTATATATCAGTGATGCGTTTCTAAAGTCCGTCAGTATACATGTATTACCCCGGGTGGGGACAATTTTGACCCCAGAGGAAAAATTCAAACACACTTGGGACAGGGCAACAACGCAGTTCTGAAAACCAGACACTAAGATGTAGGCCTTGCCTTATATATTTCCATGTACGGTAGAATAAGTAAGCAGAGTACATTTTGACTCGCTAGGCATGATCCAAACAAGCTTGGTAGAGGACAACTATACAGTGTTACACAGGAAATGTCTAAGCTTTGTGCCTTGTGGTTTCGGACAAGCAAGTTTTTAAAACTGTTTCTTTTGCGTTGCCATTGCATGTAATGAAATTCTTTTAACATAGTTTGTGAAGCCAAGTTGCATTCAAATTTGCCAAGTGTTTCAAAGATATCGTTTTGATAAGCGATAAGAATCATGCCAGCTATCTCGCAAATTTAAAAAACCTTGTAAATTCAGGCAATATTTTATATACTTACTCATTGAAAGATATTCCGGATCATCTTGAGAGGTCGGTGTGTCGATGTTGATCGCTGTCGTTAGAAGCCAATGTTGATGTTGGTCCTTGAACTTTTCAAGTACAATTCTGTCAGCTAGGATAACAACTTTAATAGGATTGTCGCTGTGTGTAATGTGATACTGGAGCCTGTTTAGCGTATAAAAAATGAATTCCGTTTCCTTTCCCAACAAATTTGAAAGGAAAGAACTTTGGAGCAATAATAAACCAACTTCATCTCCGTTGATTGACAACAATTCCTCCGGGAAGTTTAGCTCAGCACAACCTGAATCGTCTAGATTCAAACGTTGAATAGCAACCATTGCTACATGAAGATGTTTGCCATTACCATATCCACTGATAATCACGAAGTTATTACCTGACAAGCGCATGGAGATTTGGGACAAAGCCCTTTCTGGTGGACTGAAATCTGTATCTCTACAAGTACTCTTTGTGATTCTGAAGTTTCCTGTGTGTAAAATAAATAATTATCAAACAAGAGAGTCATAGGGAGACATAACACATCACATTCAAGGTAATTATTCAAAGAAAATGTGCGAAAATGCAAACAAGACTTATCTTTTGACATTGCAATAATAAAGCAAAATATTTCAAAATGATTTCTATGTAAGTCTTTGTAAGACATTGATCCCAAGGCAGGAACAAACGTCAACCCCTGTGGTATCAGTTTATCAAGCTTGGTAAAAGGCATTAGGCGATAATACATGATAACTATCTAAGCTTTACGCTTTGCAGTTTGGTGTAATAAGATTTTAAGTTCCTTATTTATGTTTATATAAAACACATGATCCCTGGGGCAAGATAATTTTGACACCATGGGCATATTTTTGAAAGGCGTTGTAGAGGATAACTAGTTAATGCTACATAACGACTATCTGAATTCAAGATTTAAAAGAGTTTTAAAAGTTTTCGTCATGCAAATCTATATTAAACTGGGCAGGACCAATTTTGACCTGGTGGGACATAATAGATAGATGACCACTATCAAATATCTTAGCTCTATGAATTGCAGCTTTTGACAAGAAGATTGTTTAAGTTGTATATTTTATTTCTATGAAAAATATATGGTCACCGGGCGGGGCCAGTTTTTACTCTTAGGGAATGTTTTGACCAAACTCTATAGAAGTCAACTTGACAATGCAACAAATCAAATATTTAAGCTAGGGCGTAGCGGTTTTGGAAAATATTATTAAAGGTCTTAAATTTTTTGCCTTAATAACCATAACTCTGCGCAGTAGAGAATTATTTAAACATATTAGGTAGAGCTTTATTCAATTAACATTCCTACTAAGTTCGACCAACATTATCCGTGTGATTTCAGGAAAGCTGATGTTTAAAAATAATGGTGGACGGACGGACGCTACAATTGCTCACACTGGCACAAAGAGCTAAAATCTGATACGAAACATTTTAAAAAAGTGTAAACTTATAAGGACACGATTCATAGGAATTTGAAATCGAATAATATTAGATGTTGACCCGTCTATTTATAAAACCTTTAAACTTGCTCAAAGACCTTTGTATATGTTAGTATTTTAATTGCATTGAAATTGTCACAACAGTACATTAAAAGGAAATATATATAGCAGTACCAAAACGACCCCACATACACACAACTACATCAATAGCAAAAACTAAGTAATAACCATAGGTATGGACATGTACTTACTTATTAAGGTATCTTGTTTATGATCGATGGCCCTGAAATGACTTAAATCTTAGCCTGCAAAAAGAAACCAGATCTTTTATTCCAGAAGTGCAGTTTGACAGTTTAAGCAGGGACAACTAAGGATGTGTAAACATTTTTGATCTTTACTTTGTTAATTCCTGGTAATAGACTAAATGAAATCGTGTTTAAAGAAAGTGCTCTTTCATGTCTACTTGATATATGACCAATTTATCAGTTTCTAATTAACAAGCTGCGCCTTATAATTAATAAACGAACATATCTCTTAATACTAATAGATATAACAAACAAGAGGGCCAAGCTGGCCAAAAGTCGCTAAGGATGTAAGGATGCTTCTATGCAAGTTTGGTCATCATCCTACCATTCGTTCCCTGTGAAAAGCCGTTCTTATTTTTTAGTAACAATGGCCCCTGAATGAACCGAAACTATTTCATGTTTCGAGAAAGTAGCCAACGCAAGGCTGCTACATAGCAAGTTTGGAAATATTCCTACAATTAATTCATCAGACAAAACGTTTAAAGAATATTCTATTTTAGTTACAGCTGTCCCAATGTGTAGATGGCCAGAACCATTTTTTATTTTAAGAGTGTCAAGGATGCTCCATAGCAAGTTTAGTGAATGTCTTACCACTGGCTCGCGAGAAGAAGCCATTTAAAGAATAATCTATTCTTAGCAACAGTGCCTATATTCGCGATGGACAGGAAGCATTTAATGAGTTTGGAAAGGAGCCAATAAAAGGAGAGCACAGTGCAAAATAAGTGACCTTCTTACCATAGGTTCATGAGAAAAAGCGTTTTAAAGAGTTTAAAAGTTGTAGTAACACTGGCCACTATGTCCATCGGTTCGTAACCATCTTATGATGTTCGAAAGGACTCAGTGCAAGGATGATGCATAGCGAATTCTGGTAGCTTTTTATACAATTGGTTCATGAGAAGAGATTCTTTTTAAGTAACACTAGCCTCTGTGATTAGCGGACCGGAATTTTACAGTTTTGAAAGGGGTAAATGCAAGGTTCCTACAATTCAAGTTTAATTAAACTATGACGTGAAGATGTAGAGTATTGCTTTAAGTGAAATGTTTACAATGGACGACGGACGATTGACACAGGAAAACCTAACCATACTAAAAGCTCATCCAGAGCCTTAGCTCATATGAGCTAAAATTTACCTGAGCGTCGTTTTCTCTTAACTGCCGTGCCTTCTAACAAAGCCCTCATTTGTTGAGTATCTTCCATAATTTGATCAGTGCTAACTTTCGTTTCCAATATCACAGAATTATACCACTTCAGTAATACAACACCTAATGTCGACATGAAACTGTTCTCTACTTCCATTATTTCTATCTTTATTTCCTTTTCATACTTAGGACCTCCGATAATATTTGCCAACGTTGCAGTCTCTGTTGATATATCTTTCCAAATTTTTCGAAATTCTGTATCAGAAATAACTAAAGTAGTCGCCTTATGTTGTAGCTCGTTTCTTATTTTTCTGAGCTTCTTAATACATGTGATTACTGCAGGACCAAGAACTTTACCAAAAAGAGTTTCAAGTAATACAAAGAGCAATGTTAGGTCCCAGTCACTTGTTTTTGCCTTGGTCGGTGGCGGTGGATACACCAGATTTAGCTGATCACGGGTGAAACGGGAATTCACCAATACATTTGTGCTATGATGTTTCAAATAGTTATCAATGTCAGTGAATGGTATTCCTTTGTTATTGCTCTCATTTCTAGCCATGTCAATTAGAAGTTGACGGAATGGTCTGGGACAAACATTGACGATGACGGAAACTATCCGAAAATATTTGTCTGCCATTTTGTAAAGTCTCGACACCTGTAAAATAACAAAATGCTAGTATGTGCTACATTACAACGATGCATTTTTAAAAACATGTAATATGCACGAGGGGTATTGCAAAATTACATGGACTTTCACTTTAGCTTGAAACTGTAATTTGCAAAAGTGTGTACACATCAAAATCTTTTTTTATTACAAAAGTATACTAAATTTCCCATGCTCCGGTGAGCTTACAAATGACTTACGACGTCATGTGAAATACGATGAAACGTCACCGTAAACGTACCTGCTGTGCGCTTTTCAAAATAGTCCCCACAACAGTTAACACACTTCGGATGACACTCTGACCATTGTCTGTATGTATCAGAGTACCATTTACGATCAAAATCAGCTACAACACTCTATGTCGTTCGCAAAAGTTCATAGAAATCTAAACAACATCACTCACAATTTTAATCAACGTCACGCTAATTGACGGTTTCGAAGATGCTTCGAAACATCATCCTGGTTTTCTTTCAAACGTTTATGCTCTTTAAACACAAGCACCCGCGATACCTACAGGCTTTGGTTTCATGCTTGCTTCTTCAAACATTTATTTTGTCTTCGTTTGCGTTTTCCCTTGTTGTACACATAATTGTACAATTGTACGATACAGTAAAGCATGGCGAATATACAGGAACTGACGTCGAAATTCTGACGTTACTGCAAACGCCAACGTTTTTCCGCGGGTTTTGATAAAATAACTTGGAAGCAATCATTACTAGTGTAAAAGGTGCTGTTGCCGATTTCTATGTTGCCACGCGAATGCATTTATTTCTTGCTACGGTAAAATATAACTTTTGATGCAGCGGTGATCTTCTTGATTTTTCGTGATTCTATTAATAGTACATAAGAGTCGTTTCAATGATTGGACATAAGATTAAATTTCTAGAGCAAAAGTCCACATTATTTTGGATTATCCCTCGTATGTAGTGGAATTGCTCTCAACCTTACAAATAATATTTTTAGATGAATGAGTCTGCCTTAAATATGTTTGGTACAGAGTCATATATGGACCATTTCTCTAAATCTAACTAATGGTTTCCAAGGAGGAGGCTAATTCTTACCTCAGGGTACAATCTTAACATTATTAGTAGGCGGCGACTACCAAAACCCCACACAAAAAATCCCCCACCCCCCCCCTCTGCTTTTCATAAAATATTTTCAATGTCTTATGCATCGCATAATCTCCTGCGCGGGACCAAGGCTAGATTTTAACAAACTTAGTTGAGTACCATTTACAAATGCTACACACAAAACATCTGAGCTACACGGTTTCTGACAAAAATATTTTCTAAGTTTATTTTATACTGTTGCGTTAAACATGTGACATCCCGAGGATCACTACATAAAACCACCAACTAAATATCTAAGCTCTAGACCGTGCGGTTTCTGGAAAAAGATCTTTTTAAGTTTACTATATATGTTTTCATTTAGTTTAATGTATGTTTTCATCATGTTTCCCGCTGTTTGATGTGTTGTTTCTCTTTCTACCTCTTATCATTATATGTTTTCCTGTAAAACATGAGACACCCTGGCGGGGCAATTGTGACTCCAGTGGCATTCTATGAACAAACCTGATAGGCTATTTTTGATAGTCGTCCTTTACTTAACCAAATTTCTAAGCTTTAGGCCGTGCAGTTACTGACAAGAAAACCTTTATGGACGGAGCCAAGTTTTGACCTAAGGGACGTGAGTTGAACAAATTGATACGGGACGATCTCATAATGCCGCTCGCCAAATATCTAAGCTCTTTAGAGGAAGAAAATTATACCTTTCTCTATTTGTTGCCACGGCAACCAGAGTTCTGTATGGAATGGAATCTTTGAAAAACTCTCTTTGAAAAAACTTGTATGCTCCCATGTATGCAAATTAGTTAATGGAATTCACAATTAAGGACATCTGAACAGGAATGTGAGATATGAGGTCAAAGGAGGGCCAGGTAGACCTGTGTATTCTCAGTAGGGCTTTTAGCCAATTATAGACTACCTTCTGTTTTGTTTAATCAGCTACTCCATAGCTAAAACTATAGTAGGTGATATTGATAAATAATGGTGTACATTATTAAAAGAGTTTAGAACTTCTTATTTGAAAAAAAAAAAGAAAAAATTCAAGAAAAGTAATAGTTTAATTATGATTTTCAATAGAATCTACGCATATTTAGCATATATGGTGGTTAATACATTGTCAGTGTAATATATGTACCATAAAGGTATGCACTTTCTCAAACTGAATAAAATGTTGAGTTATGTAAATAAATTACTCAAGTAAGTTACTTTTACTACGCCCTTGGTAGAGGTCCACCAGCAAATGCTACAATCTAAAATATCAAAGCTCTATTGCGTGTGGTTTAAGACAATTTTCCTAAATAAGAATCTGTAAAACAAGTGACCCCAAGGGCGGAGTCAAGTTCGATCCCAGGGGCAATTTTGTACCCAGGGGTATAGTTTGAACAAGAATGACAGAGGTTTACTAGGCAATGCTACACACCAAATATCCTTAACTCCGGACCTTACACTTATGGAGAAGCAGACTTTTTAATTTGTTCCTATTTGTTGCCATATAAACTAGATTTCTTCATGAAATGGAATTCTTTGAACAGCTTTGATAGAGGACTACCCAAGGAACATTCCTGTTTGAAGTGAATTTTTAAAGGTCCGTCCATGAGAGCAAATGTATTAGCTTTTTCTTCGTGGATGAGACCCCTAGGACACATGATAGATAACCAACATGTACTTATAGCTCATCCAAAGCCTTCGATTCAGATAAGCTAACAATGTACATGGTTTGCATGAAACCATAATATAACACTAACTGAAATGGTATAAAGACCTTATTCTCACTCTACATGTCACATTTGTCATTTAACTTCCCCTCCTATAACCTTGAGCAGGAGGTGGTATTCAACGTGTGTATACTCTGTCATTAAACCTGATTAAACGGTAGTATTTAGTATGTGCATGATCTTAATAGAAACTGGGTGATGTCGGGTAAAATCCTAAAATACTTTATCAACTTAAAGCAAGCCATTGTCAATATTCCAAAAGATTCATTGTTGAATTGATTTTCAATAAAGTTGAAAGAATTAGGACAATCATGACCCTCTTGTTTTCAATATTTTCATGCAATGCTAAAACTAAATATTTAAGCTTTACGTTTTATGAGGGGACTAATTTTGACCCAAAGGGTATAAAAAATCTTGGTAGAAGACCACTACATGCTATATACCAAATACGTAAGAGTTGGAACAAGAATATTTTTAAGTATTTCCATAAATATATCCATATAAAACAAATGATCCCCGGTGCGGTTTTGGGCAATAAGATTTTGTTTAAAATGTCTATATGAATTAAGAAAAATAACAGGTTTTCCTACGGTACGGTCCACTATCTCCTATGATTAGACCTGAAATCGAGAAAGATGTAGTGCCAAAAACATTTTCTCCAGGTCTGCTTATGAATGCTCAAAACTGTAGTCTCCATGGTGTAAACATCGTCAAACATTGCAAATTTTATACATGTACATCATGGGGTAATTACTGGACGCTCTAAGTGTACCATCGATCTGACCCATGATGGAACACATTTCATTGCTCAAATAATCTAGCTTCAGGCGTGTGAACAATGTCAATTGTGGCTATATTTGTTGAATTAGGGTAAACTGTAGAACTACTAGTCAGATCTATCCCATAGTCGAACTTTTCTACAAACATTGTATTCAGGCTTGAATATGAACGAACTAATTGTAGACATGCGACGGACGACGGACATTAATCGATCCTAAATGCTCACCCTGAGCCATAGGCTCATATGAGCTTATGATCTAGACACTTAAAATTCATTTCAAATTCCTTTTACTTTGGATTCTACTTTTCAGCATACACAAAAAAGCGTTAGGATACCAGCTGTTTCTCATATTTGAATAATGTCACGTGAATCATAGCTGTATTCATGTCTAGCAGAGCGTAAACTAAGTGGGTAGACTAATTGAATCAACTAATCACAATATTCATACTTTTACTGAAAACCTACCAAGCTTCTAAAAATACATCGTTTAAGAATTTTGGAAGATGTGAATGTAACACTTTCAAACAAATACAGACTTCTTAGGAAACAACCCCAAAATTTGGGAGGACTGTCAAGATAGAAGAGGGTTTTGCTTCAAATCCAGTTGCTTGCATTTGATAACACAAACCCTAGATAGTTGTATCACCAAATATTGAGCTAAGTTTGAGCCATTGACATACAGTTTTTTTACAGATTATAAAATAATTTGTCAATCAGATTCCGAGTATATAAATGTAGCAATGCAGATAACTAAAACAAGGTATATATAATTCTTTGTTATTAAATTACGAGTACCTTAAATTGTTTGTAAGTTTCCTTTCGCACTGGATAGTTTCTCTCGTAAATCTAAAATAAAAACTTGTCTTAATAAAACCAGTGTTAGTTGTTATATAATCCTTCATTGAGAAAAGTATAAGTATTTATAAACATATACACGTTTAAATACACGAGGTATATAACGAAAAACACGCTTACATGTATATCCAAATGAAGATCCTATCCATATATAAGGTAAAATGAAATATTGACTGCGTATTTCGAAATAATGGGAATTATGGTTATTTGTCCTATTTCTGTTTCACGGATATCAAATGGTTGGATAGTTGATGGTGAGAAATTGTGAAAGAATGTGATAATGAACGAAAGCAATCGAAGTAGATTATTAAATTAAATTGTAATTCTAGTTGTTTATTTATATGTTCATAACCACACATAAAATCGCTTTCAACATCGAGTTTAAACTTAGTTTTAAACATTCGATACGACAGTCATGAACGGTTTAAATGTAAAGATATGAAATAAGCTATATTTATTGCCTTTGCTATTTTTAACTACATTTGTATTTGGGAAAGTCCCGTGGGTATTTTGATTACCCATTTTGAATCTATAATTAAAGTTAGAGATATATATATCGCTGCATGCTATGTCATAGTCTTAGTAATGGACAAAGGTAAGCAATATAAATAGGTAATCCATACATGTATAGAAACAGCATGTTACAGTAATTTCCGTATTTAACGAACAACTAGGGACCAATTTGATTTGTTCTTTTTTCGGGCCCCATAAGATATTGTAGTAGCTTACAAACCAACAAAATATGGATGGGTGTCTCGGATGATAGTTTAAAACGATTTTTTAAGTTAACAATTAACACGTTTCAATGTATATGCTGTCAAAGTTTAAAGATTTAAATAATTGTGCTGAAATTTATTACCTTTTGGCATGGCTATAATTCTTTTCATAAAATAATAGTCCAGGCGGGTAATATATCCCCATATACCACGTCAAAAAACCAAATAACATATAATATTGTAATGTGTCAAACCACAAATTATTTCATAAGCATTTCTTTTGTAGCACACACACTAACTCTTCTATCACATTAAGTGTAGGGTTAAGGGTAAAGTAAGTGTAGGGCTTAGCAAAAGCATCTCCTCGTATTTTGTCTTAGAGCTAGCGATTGGATTGAAACTGCCCAGCGCTGTAAATCCGACGATCAAACAATAACTCGTTCGGAAACATATCATTCACACTGATTAATTATCACTGATTAATTAATCTTTTATCGCCTTGTCTTTACAGCCTCTAACGTTTGTATGCTAAAATGTTTTTGTCTTCTTACTTTTCTTTACAAACGACGGCTGAACTAACAGCACCCATACTTGTCGTTAAATGTGTTTAATTATCGTTCTGATGTAACAGTTGTACAAGTAATACTAGCAGTTCTCTAAATCTTATGGGCCATACGAAGGTCCTCCCTTTACAGTAATTTTGTAATCTGCATAACATTCCCAAGGTCACTTGACTTTTTTGTGGCTACTGATTGTGAAGTCTGGGCCGAATCTTACAGTGTCATATTCCAAATATATGTCAAGGTATCTTTTATCATTTCTATACTGTTTTGTCAGCATCTACTTGTGGTCAAAATGTAGCGTCTCGGGCGGATATTGACAAGTATTTTGATTCAACATTCGTGTCGTGGTTAACCACACAATCTGATATATAAATGTTTATTCATTGCTCTTAAAGTTTGAACAACAATAGCATACTATTATTACACCTCTGTTTCCATCTGTAAAATTGATTAAGAGTGGAAATTACAATGCCTGTAAAAGTTAACAAAGGTTTGTTCTGCGTTTTCAGCTCAAGAAATAAAAGACATTTACGAACATCTAGTTTTAACAGTTGTTGTAAATTAAACACATTGACTAAAATTTCGTTGTGTATCAAACAAACGTTTGTAAATCGTGGTCTCAGTGTATGTTTTGTTTCCCATTAAATGAACTGAATACAACAATTCTATTAATATTCTTCATTTTTAAATTGATAATACATGTAGTTGAAAGTCAAATTTTGAAAGAAACGATGTTTTTGTTTAATTTTAATTGAAAATTCCAATATTGCTAGCCTGCAAAAAAACGAAACGAATTCTTGAATAATGACATGTTTGAAGCAATAACCTAATAGGGGTCTTTATAGAACTAATTGCTCAATCTATTATATATGTTACAAAAACCATGCCGCCTCATCCTGTCTCGCATATGGTGGCATGCTCGTCTGTCGAGTACATGTAAGAGTCATTCTATCCTTGCAGCGACCAATCTTAATAACATCTGCTTCTTCGTATCTAGATTGGATTTCAACCGGAAATATCATATTACACAAAACAGTGGTGAACATGCTGCAGTCAATGACTGACATGTTGGTTGACGTCAACCTTAAAAAATCACCAAAACCCCAAAATGGAGAGTTCATATTTCTTTTTATCCTATCCCGTTTAGCTATTCAGCCCAGTAACAGGGTGCCTGATAAATATTTCTGTATACGGCAGTTGACAAAATGCTTTCATATACCAGAACGTGCTTGAGGGTTTCATTCTGCAACGGAGGGTTCTGAAGGAGTTGCATTATCTTTTATTATTTTAACGTCTAAACATTTAACAATTAAAACATTCAGTAACCTATTACTTGCTGTTCTTTGACTTTATTCAAACACGTCTGTTATACAGTAGTGTTTAGTTTTATTTACCGAGATATTGACTGTAGATCAAATTCGTTTTGTGATTAAGATACGACCAGCTTAATTAATTTTAACCCAATTTATATTTTTTCGATCAGGTCTATTATAGAAAAAGACTTACAAAGTTTCATTAACGTAACGACTATTAATCATTTACTTATATGTATTTATAATAATTCTATTCTGTTATAATCTATTATATTCTACAATATAATATCCACTCTTATGTACATTTATGTCATGTAAACAAACGCTTACATTTACACATAGCAATTGTCGGCTGTAAAATCATAAAGGATTTTAGTCAATGCATGTTTAACATCATTTGGGAAGATATATATGCAGTCAACGCCATTGACAATTAAACACGTCCACAACGAAGTATACCAGTTTAGTGTCTGAAATTTGTTCAATGAACCGTTCATGTGTCTGGGAAGGACGTTGAGTCACTCAACACTGAGATGTAAGATCACTAGGCAGAACGCATAGACATACATGTATCTCTTTCTGTAACTTTTATTATCAAGTAACAGTTCAGTTTTCAATTGCTATACAAGATGTCACCCCAGCCTCTTTATAAGATGTAGATCTGAGTACAACCTCTGTCGGACCAGTAGTATAACACTACAATCAGACCTGAAAGTGGAACTAAATCTTTAGAAATACCCAAAGATAAGGACAAAACACTTACGAAAACTTATGAACTCGAAAGACTCCTGGCTGCTAATAATGAAAACAGAAATATCATAGGAAGAGAATGAGGCTTGTTGATTAAAGACATAACTAATCCCATATTTTCAGTGAAGAAAAAACAAATGGCGCAGAGCACAAGCCATCCACTATTGGAAATGTGATTTTCAGTATTGACAGGAAAGTGCAAAGACCAGTATACCATAGAAGCATTAGAATGCATTTCATCTCAGCAGACAGCCGAATGAGGTTGACATTAACATACTGTATCAGAAGGGAGTGTTCGGTAGTCAAGCCGCTCTCTAACATACTATGGCTAAATCACTGCGAACAGCTCTGTCCGTGAAAAACCTGCAGAATATTAAAATCAATTTTAAATGAAATCTTAAAATTTTGAAAACAAAGGAGTTGCAACATAATAATTTACCGAACGTTACTTTGTCATCGTTTTTAAACAAAATTCCTGCGATTTGAAACATTCTTCTAAAATTAAGACTCTTGCTGACACTCGATCTTAGAACTACTCATTGTAACACAAAGGTATGCTGAACAAAAACATGTGATAATACTAGGTTTTCATTCGGCTCAAGAGATAAGCTGCATTACCAGAAAATATGGATATTAGAAAGAGTGGTCATTAAATTATTCGAGCACACTACAATTAGATTTAGATAAAATGTTAGAAAAATAGAATTTTAATGTTTTCATATTGAATATAAAAGAAAATAACAGTTAAAGGGCAATAACTCCTTAACTCCCGCCAACCTTGACGCGTGTGCCGCGGCATTATGCTGTATATTTATTCTAAGTTTTAGGAAATTATATCCATTGGTTCCGTGGTTACGAGTCCCTACGGACGGACAGAAGGAAAACGCCAAAAACAATATCCTTCCGCCTTTGGCGGGGGTTAATAACCCTACTAAGTTATATGATCAAACTGAGGCATCATCTACTAGTCGCAAACAATTAGCAACAATATAGCTCCAAAAGCCAGTCTCTCTTCAGTTTTTGCTCGGAAACTATTTTTCTAATTAAAGGTCACAGTAACTTTGATCTGGTAGTTATTACCATATATACCTATCTAGGAACAATTGTTCTTCAGTAAACGGGAAGTTGAGACATAAAATCGTGCATTTACATTGTCACTCTGAACGCTTTGTTATGCTCAATGTTATCTATGGCTCTTCAAATACACTAATATCTTGGATATTTCATTATTTTATATAAATTTATCTGTAATATGCAGTTGTGAATAGAATAAACACGAACAGAAAAAAACTTTAGATATAACACGATAGTTTACACCCCTTTACTGTAATCAGTAATGAAGAATGAAATCGAATTGTAAAAAATAAAACATGAACTTCAAAACATATTAGAATAATCCATATCTCAAACGATAACTTTGAAATGTACAATACACGTTGATGTTTTGACAGGTTTTTTTTTCAGAATGTACTATCGACACAAAGAATTGAACGTGTAAAATGGATCACAAAATAATTGAGCATTTTCAGAAAATGAAGTACATGTCTTGATAGGCATTTGTGTACGCGTATGTATAAACGGTTAGGTAATGTTCTAAAATCATTGGTTAAGGAAACACCCTAAAAGCTGTGAGCTTTTTCTGGAATCCTATCAAAATGAATTGGAAAAACCGGATATTCTGTATAAATGCAAGTGATTGTATACAAGCATATAATTTATATGTCGACGTGAAAGAGAACTGGATAAAATGCGGATTAGACCTTCAGAAATTTTCTTCTCGCAAGATTCAATAAATAATGTGTTTGATAAAAACAGTAGTCATAGATATCAACCGATAGGACAAACTTTGGATGCATTGTGCGAAGGAAGGTATTGATTCATTTTCTTTTTTCTTACATGTCTTTTGTATTATAACGAGCAGTATTAGCAAAAACAGCCAAAACAGTACAATTAGTATTACTTATTTGTTTAATATTTATTTATTTTGTATATTTGTATCCGATTTTTTTTTGTAATTACAACATGTAATTTGTGTTAATTTGAGTTAATCTTGGCTTCACTACTCCTGTTAACTTAATGTTTATTATGCTTACGTAGTCTTTGAAACACATGTTTATTTCATAATGTAACTTCTTTCAAGTCGTCGGCAAGTTTTCATTACATGAACACACGACACCCTCATACTTTTTTTTATCCGCTTTTAGGTGTTCTGTCGGAAACATTCCCACTATATCCGTTTTGAAGCGCGATTGCAAATGGCATACAGCAGACAACAGACGACTATGGGTCTTTCGACAACTAGAGCGGCTAGGAAAATGTGGAGAAATAGACGTTCGGGAGACCAGTTACATATCATCCTCGAAATTTACAACATATAATGAAGGTACGTCAGTGGATGTTCGTGGCTCTCCAGGGGGCATTTGGCACCGAAAACCAAGCGTATTAAAGCCGAAACTTCCCGTACTTGCTGACCACGTGTCCGTATCTTTGACCGATGACGATAAAGAAAATATTGATGAGAATAGAAAACATTTTGCTGCAAGAGATAGCTCCAGAGAGAGGCCATCATTTCAAACACTGGATAACTTCAATTCAGACAATAACAATAAACAGAAACTTAGCAGTGTCCATATAGAAATGAATGGTTTGGACCAAAAAAGAGACACGATATCTATAAGCTCTGAAACCGAGGAAATTGGAACAGAAAACAAAGGGTATAGTTCATCTTTGGATTCCTTTCATACACCTATGCCAGGAGGTGCAGAAATGAGTGCCAGTACGGATTCCAAAATTGACATACTAGACGATAGTAGCATTCGAGTAGATATAAACTCCTGTGACAAGACATGTGATAATGATAATAGTAACATTGTAACATTTAATGGGCACAAAA